>CABHPQ010103079.1:0-64490 GCA_902168405.1 Peromyscus aztecus
GAAACATGGAGATACACAAAAGCTTTTTTTTTCTTTTTCAGATTTTAACAATTTAATTGTCTCTCTGCTTCCAAATCCTGCAATACAAACTTTGTCTTATAAAATCCACCTGCTCAGTTTCCTTACTAGCCCCCACCTCTTCCTTCTTTCAAAAGGTGCTACAGATTATGTGAAATTTGTGGTGTCTATGTGAGTTTAGGGTCATACAAGAACATCAGAGAAGTTCTCAATAATACAGTACTCCAGTTATAACTCTCCATAAAGTCATTTTTCAAAGAGGAAAAATGAGCCAAAAAACCTGCCATTTAGCTGACTCAAAATGACACAATAATTAGGGATAAAGCAGGAACTTACACCTCATTCCTTACCCACCATTTTCCTCACTGCATCATAGTGTCTTTGTGTGAAAATCTGAATACTCATTTCAGCCTGAAACAGTTTCGTCACTCCGTTTCTCATGTAATTCATGGTCATTATGCAATATATTTGTTTAAAGAATGTTTCCCTTATCTTTCTCCTTTCCATTTCCATAATAATCACCTTAAGTATAGCAACTTAAGTGAAAACATAAAATAATTTAATATTTAAAATAACTTTTTTATTGGTGGAACTTAGAGTAAAGAAGAGATTAATAATGGCTAGTGGCTCGCGGGAGTAAGTTTTAAGGTATTAGCAGTTTCCTAACTTTATTCTTTATTCTGGACTTATTTTTATCTATTAGTGCCATAGCTCATTCCTTCTGTTTGAGGAATCTTTAATGCTCACAAATTTCATATGTATTTCTGGGCCTCCACAAAATCAAAAGTGTACATTGTAAAATCAGATTGACTTCCTTTCTATACCATAAGAAAATACCTAGTGGTAAATTTGAAAGTTATAATATACTTAACCTCTTTAACTGATAATGGATTTCATGGACATACTGAAGTATATTTCACTGGGTAGTAGGCAGAAGAACCCACGTTTTCAAGGAGAAAAGTCTTCATATTAATTTCTAGACTCCACGAATATGTTAGTTTCCAGGATAAATAGGAACAGTGGTACTATGTGGAATTAATGTTGCTAACAGGACAAAATTAATGAAATCTCCTTAATCATTAGGCAGTATAAGAAGAAGGCAAAACAGGACAGCCAGAGAGATACGTTTGGAAGAATGACCATAAAGATGGTATGTTGTTGGCTTTAAATATAGAAGGGGCACTAAAAGGCATAGAAATGGGAGATGTCTCTTGACAGTGGTTCTCAACCTATGGGTCATGATCCCTTGACAAACTTCTATCTCAAAAATATTTACATTAAGTTTCATAACATTATCAAAATTACAGTTATGAAGTAGCAATGAAAATAATCTTATGTTTGGGGGTCACCACAACATGAGGAACTGTATTAGAGTGTCGCAGTATTAGGAAAATTGAGAACCACTGCTCTAGAAGTTGGTTAAAAAAAAAAAAGAAGTGAATTATTTCCCAGAGCCTCCATAAAGGAATGCAAGCTTTTCCATATTTTGAAAAGGAAGTTGGTAAGATTTCTTTTTTTCTTCTTCTCTTATACAGTACATCCAGACCAAAGTTGCCTCTTTCTACACTCCTCCCAGACTCCCACCTTCACATCCTCTCTCCTCCAAATCTATTCCTCCTCTGTTTCCCTTTAGAAAATAGCAGGTTTCCCAGGGATAGCAATTGAACATGGCCATAACAAGATGCAATAAAACTAGGTACAAATCCCCATATCAAGGCTAGAAGAGGCAACCCAGTAGGAGGAAAAGTGTCCCAAGGGCAGGAGAAAGAGTCAGACATACTCCTACTCCCAGTGTTAGGAGTCCCACAAAACCACAAAGCTAACAACCATAACATATTTGTAGAGGGCCCAATGCAGACCCATACAGACTCTGTGATTGGCTATGAGCCCCTAAGAGCCCTGCTTGATTGTTTCTGTAGGCCGTGTTCTCCTGGTGTCCTCCATTCCCTCTGGCTCTTAAAATTCTTCCCTCAACCTCTTCTACGGGGTTCCTGAGCTCCAAGGGAAAGGACTCAGTGGAGATCTCCAATTTGGGCTTGCTCTCTCTGCCTAGTGTTTGGCTGTGAGTCTGCATCAGCTCCCATCAGCTGCTGGAGGAAACCTCTCTGATGACAATTGGAATAGGCACTGCTCTATGAATATAGTAGAATATCATTAGGAATCACTTTATTGATTTTTTTTTAATTCTAAGTCTCAGGGCTTTCCAGCCTCCAGTTCCTTTTCATACAGGCAGTGTTGAGCATGGGCTCCCTTTCATGACATGGGCCTCAAATTAGACCAGTTATTAGTCGGCCATTCTCACAAGTTCTGTGCTTCCACTGCCCCCATATATCTTACAGGCAGGATATTGTAGGTCAAAGATTTTGTGACTGAGTTGGTGTCCCAGTCCCAACACTGGATGCCTTGCCTGGTTATAGAAGATGACTGGTTTATGCTCCATATCCTCCATCTCAAGGAGTCCTTGATAGGCTCACCTTAGTAGAATCCAGTGAGTTTCTTCTGCACTAGTTTTCCACATCGCCTCCCTCCCCCAAATGTTGTCCAATTCCACCTGTCTATTTTCATACTCTTCATTCATGTCTCCTTCCACCTGATACCTCCTGTTCCTGTTCCCAACCGCCCCCAGTCCACCAGAAAAATATATTCTATTTCCCCTTTTCAGGGAGATCCATGTGTCTACCTTACAGGCCTCTTTGTTACTTAGCCTTTCTGGGTCTGTAGATTCTATCATGATTATCATTTGTTTAACAGCTAATATCCACTTATAAGTAAGTACACACATGTTTGTCTTTCAGGGTCTGGGTTACCTCATTCAGGATGATTTTTTTTCTAGTTCCATCCATTTGCCTGCAAAATTCATGATGTCATTTTTTTAAACGGCCAATTAATATTCCATTGTATAAATGTACTACATTTTCTTTGTCTATTCTTTGGCTGATGGACATATAGGTTGTTTCTATGTTCTGGCTAGTGTGAATAAGGATGCTATGAACATAGTGGAGCAAATGTCCTTGTGGTAAGATGGAACATCCTTTAGGTATATGCCCAAGAGTGGTATAGCTGTGTCTTAAGGTAGATTGATTCCCAGTTTTTTGAGAAAACATCATATTGATTCCCAAAGTGGCTGTACACGTTTTCACTCCCACCAGCAGTGGAGGAGTGTCCTCCTTGCTCCACATCCTTACCTGCATGAGATGTCATTTGTGTTATTGTTCTTAGCCATTCTGACAAGTGTGAATTATTTGGTTTGTTGATGTCTAGTTTCTTGAGTTCTTTATATATTTTGGATATTAGTCCTCTATTGGTAGTGGAGTTGGTGAAAGTCTTTTCCCATTCTGTGGGCGGATGTTTCGTCCTATTGATGATGTATTTTGCCTTGTAGATTTCTAATCTCCAAAAGTGTATGGGAATAAACTTAAGTTATGTTGTTTTAAGACACTATAATTTGCAATTTGTTCTATCTGTAATAGAACCCCAATAAGTACGATTTTTCACTTTTGTCTATAATTTGGAATTTTATTACTAGTGAACTGAATATTATATGCATTTTATTTATGTAAACACTTTACTTCATTTTTGTAAAATAATACAATTTTGACATTTCTTCATTATTTATATATATGATATATATTGAAGAAAATGCTTATTCAATCATCATTATATTGTCCAAGATAAATTCTATCTTGATTGATGTATTTGAATGACTATGAACTTTAACACAGAATATGAAGAAAGATATTTTATTATTGTTATTTCCATTTTTTAATTGAAGTCATCTTTGTTATATAAAACATTGTAAAAGATGTCATCTTTTAAAAGCAAAGTTAGTTTAAATGCAGAGTTCTTATATCCTTACAAATCACAATTCACAGCACTAATTATGTAGATACTAAAAGTTTGTTAATTTTAAAAAGTAATGTTAGTCCTTTCTGTCTGTTTGATTTGAAATGAACTTCTAAACCACTTTGAATGGTTCTGCTACTGAAGAAGGCCACATCAGCCTTTGATATCTTTGACATTTGTTCTGCAGATTACCCATGCCTACATCTACCATCTAACGCTGACAATGTGCTTACCAACAAATCTACTGATTATTACAGATAGCTTTAAGTTCATGATGAACAACTATGAGCCACTGAAAATATCACTTAATGATGTTTCTGTTCTCCCAAACATGGTGGCTTTTCAAGTTAGATCTTCATGATGTTTCAAGGCCAGAAATAAATTAGGAAAAAGAAATTATATAAGAAGCTATTGTTTGTGGGGTGAGAGGGCGATTCCCCAATTTGCATGGGATTGCATAAACAGTAAATCAAGGGCAGGCTTGAAAATAGCATGTGGAAAGAAATTACACAATTGTAAAATTGACTGGAAGTAATGAAACCCAATGACAGAAATTGCATCATGGTATCTGTGTTACAGGCCTGTGAGGCTGAGTTTATAATAATGAATTGATTCTGAAGGAAGACAAAATATAAAGTCTGGAAAAATAAAGTTGTCAAATCATTATCTACAGTCTTCAACCAAAACCACTTTTCTCACTTTTTTTTAACACTCATTTCATGATATAACAATTCCAAGTGATATTTAGATAGTTGGATAAACTACTTTCCCCCACATATGAGGAAACATTAGTAGAGAGGAAAGAAAGGCCGTTTTTAAACTCTGTAATCATCATTCATCTTGAGAATAACTGAAGCAGGTGTGTAGGTCTTTCTCAAATACTCAGGCACAATTGGGATCTGCCATACTGAGAAAATATAGCTTGCTGCCAAATCTGGTGCACTGCACATTTGCACCCTTTTTCATTCTCAACAAAATGGAAGGCTCCACATCATAGTGACTGAGTTCATTTAGCTGTTTTCATATTCTTTCTTATACAGCCTCCCCATAAATTTCTATTGTGCCAACATGTGGAGAATTGATTACCTTCTTTCTCAGCCTGTCTTCAAAACTTACAATCAAATTATTCTATGCAATTAAAACAACACAATTATTTTCTCCCTTTGTAATGTGTTTCTTCACACCCTTCACTTGTCATATCCTGCCCTACCATTTCAGAGCTCCTCTGTTACTAGCTTATAATGTAATTGATTTAGTGAATATATTCTACTGATATGCCATTATCCATTGATGGTCTAACACATTTGTTTCACAATAGCTAGCAACCTCAAAAGATGAAACCCGGGGTGATGTCTATAAAGGCACATTGGTATGTAAAAGACTAGTAGTGCCCTTAGTGTTTTGATAAAGAATCTGGATTAAAAATTATTTTAAACAAGAAATATGCAATGTAATTCATAAAAGTGTACATATATAATGTACATTCATAATAGTACTTTTCAATGTGTATGTTTTCAGAATGCCACATGCAACACACAAAGCAAAGTACCCTGATAGATAATCCCTTACAAACTGGTGTCCTACTTTAATGTATCAAGATATATTCAGATCAAAGTTTATAACATTTCATAGGTTTACAACATTGAGTATATTTGTGACTGTGTGGTGACTGGGTGTTATATTTTATTAATGTTCTTTTTCCACTAGCAGAGATCAGGGTACCTATAAACCTAAGTTAAGTGGAAGAAAAAGAAGTCCTTTTTTTAAATACTGAAAGAACTCTGTCTGATAGGGCTACTGGTGGCTTATTAAACAAGCAGCAATTCTAAATTAAGTTATGGGGTGGTTTTGACAGTTTCTGCAAACTGACATTTTCATTTGCTTAGTTCCTTGGAACAACCCATCATGCAGATATATTACTTGTTGGAACCTCATAAAAACGCCATTTTTCTCTGGGCTGTGAGCATGAATTTCTAATGAATTTGGCTTTAGGTGAAAGGCAAGATCTCACCCCTTCTGCAAGCAATAGCTTTATTTTACTGAATACCAACTGAACAATATCAGTGCAACACACATTTCATTCTTTCTTATTAGCTCTATAAAGTATTACAGCTGTGACCTTGAACTGGAAAAAATTAAGGTAAAGAAGTAACAGAAGGATAAAAATCCAAAGAGTTATTGGTCTTTGCTGCTTACATTTACAATATATTGCTTTTTAATTATTTTTGGTTCATGTTAGTAATGGTTGGAACCTAAGACATCCTTTCTAAGTGAAAGAGAGAGAGCTCCATCTTCACACTAAAGATCTGGCCACAGGGTCATCCCCCAGCCCAACAAAAAGGAGTCAGACTTTCCTAATATTTACCATATCCTTGCTCAATAAAGTCATAGAGATTTTATTTACTTAGAAATCTACAAATTGAAGTAATATTAGAATATCTTGAACTATAACTACATTTTCTAAATTGTTTCTTTCAGTTAAGACTTCTGATTACTTTCCCATAATAAAGTGTTGTCATGGATGCACAAGCATGCTTTATTAGAATATAGTAACCAGAGCAGTTGAAAAATTGTGAATACACAGTCAGCTATTGTCTTTAAAGAATGGAATCAATGATTTGACCAATATTTTCATTGACAAGTCTAATCTAATTGCTTGATTCTGCTGAAATGAATCATTATAGCACAAAATCCTGCACAGTGAGGCATAAATGATGATATATAATTTGAATTTCAGACTGAATTTGATCTTTGAAAAGTGGCTACCTATAATGGAGATTCAGTCATACTTCCAGAAAAGAAGAGTCCACCAGCTTTAATATAACATTGGTTCATTAAAGTACAGGTTGCCAGAACATGGATTCCATTGTTTGGGGGATATTTCAAATAAGCAGTCATATGAGAATCAGTATATTTACCTTTTATATATTACATCTATGTTATACTCATTGATAAGTAGTATAACTTGTGGAACATCTTAAAATGATTATTTCTTACTTTTTTATATCATTACTACATAAACCACCTCATATATACTAACCTAAATTATAGTTAAACACACACACATACATACATACACACACACACACACACACACACACACACACACACACACTTTTTCTCTCTTCCAGGGTTTTCTATACTTACGTG
Source organism: Peromyscus aztecus (assembly GCA_902168405.1). Lineage (NCBI taxonomy): Eukaryota > Metazoa > Chordata > Mammalia > Rodentia > Cricetidae > Peromyscus > Peromyscus aztecus. The sequence goes on from CABHPQ010103079.1 coordinate 7,012, forward strand.
CAATTTTAGAAATAACTTTATTAATATAAGAAGAATGTATAAGTTAGAAATTGATGATGCACCAAATAGTAATGCAACGATAAAGATCAAGTTTTGAATGAGAAAGCAAGTGCAAATTGTTTCAATCTGTAGCTAATTGAAAGAAAAAGTCTAGTTAGGTATCAACAGCAATAAAAGCACATTGATTTTTTTTTTCAGGAACAACAAATTACTCGAACCACTAAAAACATTAACAGAGAATGTTTTCCATGTGTCTTTAAAATATTATGCACAATATTCATCATATTGCACTTTTAGAAAGTGACCTTATTAATTAATTTTTGCCATTATTCCATGTAACTATTTTATGTAGTCTTAGTGTCAATACAGAATGGAGAGCTATATATTATAGTAAGTCCAATTTCACAGATAGTCAAACTTGTAAAGACATTTGTAACAGTCATCTAGCAAGGAAGAGGTAGAACTTGAAACTGCCAGGATTCCTGTATTTTATTATTTTTATCATGAGGGCAAGGCAGGAGATATGAGGAGGCCTGCTATATATGACTGGGAACAAGAAGAAAATGGCAAAAGTAGTGGGTATTATGTGCTATAATCATAACTAAATTTGTTGATCTACTGCATAGGCCAATCATGGTAAGATATGTGAAATGCAATTTTGTTTAATATTAAAAAAGTACTTGAATGGTAAGAAAACCTTTCACCCTTCATATGCTGAGGAATAAGCCCACAGCTGTGTACCACTGAGTTAAATCCATAACCCTGTTCAAGTTTAATATATGAAAAATATGGATTAATGAGATCATACAGCCCTCAGGGGCTACAATGTATAAGCTAAAATTTGCACCCAGTTTTTTTTTAACTCTATAAAGGCCAAATGGTAGAGCTATTATTGTAAAGCCTTTTCCTTCCACCAGAGGAGTACCTCTGTAGGTAACAGGGACCAGCAGATATTTTGGTGTGTGCATATGTGAATAGATGACAGTATAGAAGTCAACATTTCTAGCATATATACAATATAGCAGAATTTTTCTATGATACATTACCCTTCTAGGATATATATTAGATGCTAGCTTTCCTTTAGAAGACTTTAAACAAGACAAAACCCCTACCTCACAGAGATAACACTTTAGAATATTTTAATGTTTTAAGAGAAATAACAGGGGCTCCAGCATATGGATTTGGCAGAGATGGGTAAGATGTGAGAGTGTTGTTTCGTGTTTACTACATTAATCCATAGCAAAAAATAAAGACTATTTGCATAAGTTTTCTACCACTGCATACCAATCACAAATCTGGTGGCTTAAAACAGCCTAGATTTATTATTTCACAGTTTCTATGAATATTGGTATTCGGGGACAGGCATAGTTTCCTTTGGCTCCATGCTTTGAGTTTATATGGCTGTTCTATGGCATCTTCTAAGCTGCTTTCACTTGTGCATAGTTTGTGCAGTGACTGGCAAAATTCATTTCCTTGGAATGTTAGGTCTTCGCCTTCTTGCTATTGGTCTGGTAAGGGCCATTTCTAGAGGTCACTTAAAATTATTGTCACATATTCCTCTTATAATCATTTATGCCTAAAGTGATTTATGATTTCTAGCAGCAAAAATTCTCTCTTCTGAAATGGCCCAATTCCTACTTCTGGGTCTTCCACATAATTTTGTCAGGCCTACCCTGGATAGTTGTCCTTTTGATTATCACAAAATCAATTAGTACCTTAATTATCCAGGTACAATTCCTTTTGAGTCTAGAGGACATGGTGACCCAGTCAGAGAAGGAGAACTCTTCATGTTCACAGTTTAACCAATATAGATGGGGAGGTTATTGTTTTCTAGGATAAGGAACATGAACCTTGGGGGTCATTTTTTCCATGTGTACTGCCTTCATAATCTCCATTATAAATTTGTTCCAAATAAATGATTCTTGATAGCATTTAGACATACAACCAACAGAAAGTGGAGAAAGAAGTATTAAACAGTGGAGATATTAAACTAAATTACTGTCTTTGTGTTTCTGAGGGAAGTGTAGAAAGTTTAATTGGAATATATAAAAAAGAGTAGTAGACAAGTAATTTTATATGTGATATGCTGAGATGCTAGAAGAATATCAGCAAGTCATGTCCAGAGGACATTAGAAGCCTAGACAAGTGTAGGGGGTGGGGGCAAAAGTAAAAATAGAAGAGAAAAGAAGGGAGTCTGTAGTATGAATCCTAATTGATCTTAATAATAAAAACCCAGAGTCAGATATAGGGGTAAATGCTCAAAGATCAATAAAGGAGCCAGTCACTGCCTCTTACCTCACCAACTCCTCAACCTGAAAGAGACTCAGCTCCTGTCTCCTCATGCCTTATATTCATCTCTCTGCCCAGCCATATCACTTCCTGTCTCTGCCTCCCTAGTGCTGGAATTAAAGGTGTGAAATCCCAAGTGCTGGGACCAAAGGTGTGTGTCACCACTGCACTGGGTCAATCTTGTATAGCCCAGGGTGGCCCTGAACTCATAGAGATCTATCTGACTCTGTCTCTTGAGTGCTGGGGTTAAAGGTGTGTGCCACCACTGCCTGGCCTCTATGGCTAATTATGGCTACGGCTTAGCTTTGCCCTCTGATTGTCAGGTAAGCTTTATTTGTTAGATCATATATAAAATATCACCACAGGAGTCCTTTGACTAGTTCAATCAGATATAAATGGATGATTCCCATGACTGAAAATGGAGGAAGACTAAACCAACATAAGAATTTGTAAAATGTAAGTTAGAATAGAATACATTTTAACATTAAATGTCAAACTATATGGATATAGTTCTGTGACAATATATTTAATTTAAAATATGCTCCTAGATAAATGAGTATTTGGGCATCTTTTCCTCCTATATACAGGTTTCTTTTATGTGTCACAGATAACACTATCAGTCAAATTTGTAACTCATTTTTACAAGCATTGTAAAAGTAACATGAAGGAACTTAGGGTTCTCATTTGAGGGATAAATATCAGAGCCTTGTAAATGTAAGGAACATGGATTTATATTTTTGACAGTGCCACAATAACCTAATCCATTTGTCAAAGACTGTTAAAAACTTCAGAACGTATGAAAATGGCAATGTTTCTTAGGCTGTGATTCCTTCGCATTAAATCTCTAGTTTTTAATTGAAGAAACTACTTTGAAGCCCTAAAATTCTACATTTCAATCCAGCAGTCATTTAATGTGCATTAAACAAAGTTATAGTTACTTTCATATCTTTATGACCTTAAAAAGAGATCATGCATTTTATGACAAAAGTATGTCTTATTCATCTTTATGTCCATTCTTTTTTATTTTTATTTTTTTTTGATGGAACAGGTTTCTTGATATCCAATTCTTTTTTTGGTGGTGGTGTTCATTATATATTTTAGATATTAACCCTCTATCATGTGTGTAATTGCTAAAGATATTTTCCCATTCTGTAGGCTGCCACTTTGTTTCAAGATGGTGTCCTTTGTCATGCAGAAGCTTTTTAATTTCATGAGATCCCATTTATTAATTGCTTGTCATACTGCCTGTGCTATTGGTGTCCTGTTCAGAAGTCTTTTCCTGTGCCAATGAGTTAAAGACTATTTCCTACTTTGTCTTCTATCAGATTTAGGGTAGCTAGTCTTATGTTGAAGTTCTTGTTCCATTTGGACTTGAGTTTTGAGTGGAGTAATAAACATGGATCTATTTGCATTATTCTACATGTAGCCACTCAGTGTGACCAGCATCATTTTCTGAACATGCTCTGTTTTTTACAGTGTGCATTTCTGGCTTCTTTATCAAAAATCAGGTGTCCACAGGTGTGTGGACTTATGTCTGGGTCTTCAACTCCATTGATCAATGTGTCTGATTTAATGCCAATATCATGCTGTCTTTTATTACTATAGCTCTGTACCAACCAAGAAGCTGTCTTCAATTGGCATCTGCTTCCAAAAGTAAAAAAAAAAAAAAAAAAATTTTTCTCCAATGAAATCTCACTGGGTATATTAACCACATTTAAGGGTAGGCCCCAAGGCCAGCAGTAGATGGCCAACACAGAATGAACTCAATGGTAACTGAATATTATTTTAGACTTTTTTGTGTCATGCTGTTTTACTGGGATGGCCTTTTTTTAGCCCACTGATTCTTTGCTTATATACTATGGTTTCTGATTTTGTGGTTTCAACATATTTATGTGTATATTTTGTGTGTGTGTGTGTGTGTGTGTGTGCTTCTGGTTTGTTTGCTTTTATACTTGCCTATTCATTTTCTAAAGAGAGAGAAAGGGCATGAAGTTGGGTGGGTGAGGAGTTGAGGAGGACCTGGGAGGAGTTGTGGGCAGGGAAACTGTGACCAGAATACATTGCATGACTTTTTTAATACAAAAAGCATATGTGTCTTTTGCAGAGGACTCAAGTTCAGTACCTAGCACCCATTCCAGATGCCTCACAACTGCCTACAACTCCAGCTCCAGGAGAATCCATCTCCTATACCCTCCACAGACACCTGCATATATCCATACACAGACACAAATGCATATACCCATAATAATAAGCCAAACAAATCTAAGATACTATGAGGAATGCATATATTACCTAATATGAAATAACGCTATATCATTTTTTAAATAAAGATTTAAAACAGGTGTGCTAAACCTGTGGCCTGTAGGCTGCACATGGTCCAGGATAGCTATACTGCAGCCCAATAAATTTGCAGGTGATAAAGTCATGTCAGTGTATATGCATTTATGTGTGTACATTTATGCTTTAAAAACAAGACAAAGAATAAATACTGCTAAAAGTACAGCAAAAATAAAGTAAGAGGAATATAAGGGAAAAAGAAAAATTTTGAGCAGACTGAACAACTCTAAATGTTTAAATAAAAGACCATTAATGATTGACATATCTTTTAAATATGAAATAAATCTATAAACATACATATTTAAGGTCTATATTATACTTAACTACATATATAATTACATCCAGAAGGTCAAACCTAAAGACAAGTCTGTATGCACAACCACTAGGTGGCTCCTCTATAATTCTACCTTAACCTCTTTTCTAGGGAAAACTCAAAAAGTCACTCCAGATATACTATATCCGATCTTAACATTCATTTCTAAAGCTATCTATACCAGTGTTGCAGTACTCATGAAGAAAAGCTCAAACTATATTATAGTAAATCAGGGGATTTAAGGCTTATTTGTATTAATCACTTGGAGAAGCATTTGAAAATGACTACCCTGCAGTATGGTATTGGACATTTTTGAACAACAGAGGAGTGGATTTGCATGAGGAGTGGAAGTCACCTCAGATTTTTTTTTAACAATGTGCAATTCTGGGCCTCATCTTGAATCAGAAACTCCTAAATTGAGGATCAATTTGGATCTGTACCACTAACATCATTGTGTACAATATTGGGGAATGATGGAATGAAAAATGAACTATGTAGAACACTTTTGATTTTGACTATTCCTGTTAAAACTATGTGAACTGACTGTAATGCTGATAGACTCCACGAATAATTTTATTTCCAAAAGCATAAAATATGACAACCAAAAGACTTTCTGACCTATTGGGCAAGGTAGCACACACCTTTAGTCCCAGTACTCAAGAGACCTAGTCAAAGAGATCTCTGTGAGTGCAAGGCTAGCCTGGTCTACATAGTGGGTTCTAGGCCAGCCAAAGCTACATAGTGATATCCTGTGGTGGTTTGAAAGAAAATGGCCCCTATAGGCTCACAGGGAATGGTGCTATTAGGAGGTGTGGCCTTGCTGTAGTATGTATGGCTTCATTGGAGGAAGTGTGTCACTGGCATGGGCTTTGAGGTCTCAGATGCTCAAGCCTGGCTAGTGTGTCACAGTCTTCCTGCTGCCTGTGGATCCAGATATAGAACTTTCAGCTACCTCTCCTGCACCATGTCTGTCTGCATGTCACCATGAAGATAATGGACTAAACCTCTGAAACTGTAAGCCATCCCCAATGAAATGTTTTCCTTTATAAGAGTTGCAGGGGTCAGGATGCCTTTTCAAAGGAAAAGAAATCCTAACTAAGACAGACCCTGTTCAAAACAAACAAAAGAACACAGAAACAAATTACTCTCTGAGACATGACAGTAATGCGATTTTAAATGGTAAAGGAATGACATATTCTATTCTTAACCTTGATTTTACATTAAGCAACCCAGGAAACTACAAAGTTATGCTAATGCATGGGTCTCCTCTGTAGAGATTACTTTTCAAATATGTGTATGATAGTTATCTCCTACTCATATATTTCAAAAAGGTGCCCAGATTATTCTAATGGTTATACCAAGGTTGAGAACCATTGATCCACAACAGACTCTTCATTTTAAATGTAAAGAAGTGAAGCCATAAAGAAATTAAAGAAGCCCTAAATCATATAAGCTGCTGTCAAAGTTAAGACTAAAATCCAAGTCTTCTGATTTGTGAATAACTATCTCCCTACAATTCCTGTTCATTAAAAAAAATAATTAAATCTCTGGGGCCACTATACTTGCTGTTAATATGGCAAAGGCATTTTCAGAAAGAAGTATTTTCAAGTACTATAGTGATGTTGAACAACTGAATGATGCACTATTTAAAATGCATTGTTATTCTTTCTTTGCAGCATTTGAGGAGAAAGTTTCCACAAAATCTGTAACAGTTTAAGAACAGAGGGAAGCTATATAATCTGCTCACCACAAATCAGTTTTTTAGCTGCTGATACTGAGTTAGAGAGTTGGAAGGGAGATATCCACTGCTCTCAGAAGAGGCATCCTAAAGAGAAAGCAGGACATGGACAATAACAATTAAGGAGAAACCCAGCAGAAGTATAATTCTGAAACAGATGCAAATTTAATATAAAGTTAGATCAACCACCTGCAGAAACAACTTCAAAAACTAAGAAAAATGTGAGAGGAAACAACAGACACCACAAGGCTTTGTTGTAAATAAAATCAATTTTATGGTTTCACTCAGCCCTTAATTTGCCAAAATGTTCAAACTAAAACCAATATACAAGCTTCAGCGAACTCAGCAGGGTGAATACTTTTTGTTAGAACTGGTTGCAAACTGCCAAGCAATATGGGATAAAAGCATTTGCACGGCTATACTCTCACCCACAGAGAAGATGTTCCTCATTTTGAAGGTCAGGCCATACATCACTGGCCTAATGTCAGGAAACATGCATTGCCTCCGCCTACGCTGTGCCAGGTCAGTCAGAAAATAAGCAAAAGCAACCAACACCCACACAAAGCAGCTACCTCCTCAACTGTTCTAGCTCCTTCTCAACCATTCCATCTGCAAAGGCAGGAATCCAGACAGGAAAATTTAAACATGTTGTTTAAAAGATCAGAGATTTTAATATCTCACAGCAACAGATTCTCTGTCGCTCTTTTTTTTTTTTTGATCAACGTAAGGCAAATTCCATTGAACTTGTATTGCTATATTATTTACAATAATTCTCTTTAAAAATGTCACAAGAGCTGTGCTTATATCTATTTCAGACTTTCCAGAGTTTCAGGCTTTGAAGAGCCTGCTAATAAAAGTGTCATGTATAAGTCATGTGTCTGTCATCTCAGATAATTTTAAATTCTAACAGAAGGCACCTGCATTGCTTGGGAAGGACCACTGACACATTTCACTTATTAACTGAATGGATGAAAAATGTTCTTGCCTATCAGGTGACCACTTTTCATTAAGAATTCAATGTGGATACTTTATCAGATTATTTTGTGGTCATTAGATGGTTTTAGAAACAAATCTTGGCATAACTAGAGATCTGAAAGATGACAATAATGTGAATTTTCAAATGCTCAGTAGTAAAAATGAATGTAGAAAAGAATGAGGAGGTGAATAAGTTTAACAAAATGCTTCTAAAGACTAACAGATTATAACAGAAATATTTGTAATATCATATGAGATTCACAATAAAGCAAGTGAGTTTGGGAAAAAGGTTCTGAATGAGCAGGAAGCCAAAAGCCCAGGAGACTAAAATCATATCAACTGATAAATGATTTTTTTCTATATAACTTTGAATGTTAAAAAAAAACACAAACCTGAAGTATACTCTAAAGCTCCTGATTAATATACTTGTAAAATAGAGTAACAAACCCAAACATTTTCTCTTTTTAAGAAACTATTTACATCATCCTATTCCATTAATACAGACTTACAGTGAACTTAAAGTACTTTGGATAAGAGCTGTCTTTATTTGAAATGAATGCCTAACATCTCCAAGACATTATAGCCAGTAACTTCATAACAAATCAACCTCTTGTAGACTAATAGGCTAGCTATATGTCTATTGTAAATTTCTTGTGATGGGTTGAATCATTTAGCATGATTATAGGAAGGCTTAGAGCAACAATGCAACATTATATTCAATGCCATGTCAGCCAATGGCCATGGATGCTTAGCAAATAGCAGACTGTTGTGACTGATTATGTACCACACAGTTGGCAAGTAAAGAAGATACAAGTCAAGTCAGGAATCTTGAATTGCTTTTCCTTCATGAATATATACCAACTCCAGATTTCTCTAATATATAGTCTGAGAGCATAGAGTAGAAGTGGTTAATGAAGAAAACGTATAATCAGAACATAATCCTGGGCAAGCAAAGTTCTTCCTAAGCTAATAATTTGTCTGACATTCCACATGCGATACAGATTTTATGACAGCAGGCAATGTGAACAGAAGAGAGCTGATGGAAGAACATATGCAAAAATGTCCAGAGAATATTTTCCCTGTCCAACTCACATTAGATGAACTTTCTGACAAGAAAAGAAAGAAGGAAGGGAGGGAGGCAGGGAGGCAGGGAGCAAGGTAAGAAAGAAAAAGAAAACAAGTCTTTTTCGTTTCTATAATGTAAGGTGACAGTTTTAATGGTGAAAAAATGCACTTGTAATAGGAGGAATTTTATTTAAATGCTTAGGTAAATTGTAGCTATTTTTCATCATGGTTGACTTGAATGAGATTCTTAAAAAATATCAGACAACATTAGTTAAGAACAATAATTTCTTTTATGAAAATTAAAATTAATGTTAGCAAGATTTTTAGTTTAAAGTAATGTTTCTGAAACTTTTCAATTTTGTAAATCAGTATAATATAAAAATGATAATTGACATTAGCTTTCTTAAAATTCATTGTAGAAAAAATGTGTTTCATTATGAACTGGAACACATGTATTTTCTCATATTAACTCCCAGGATCCTCTCTTTTGACATTGTTTCTCATGTTATGCTTCAGGCTAACAACAATTCAAAGAAAACAGCTAAGGGCAAATGATGACAGAGAGGCAGGAGAATAAGGAAAATAGCATAACAGTCTTATATGGGCCACTTGTGTGAGGAAAAGAAAAGTGAAATTTCATGAAAATGTGTTGCATAGTTTTTCCATTAGGTCTTCAATCCTTCTGTACTTCATCATGTCTAGATGAAAAAGTGCAAACATGGTACAGTTATGTATTTAAATGTGGTTTTATGGGAAAGACAAAATTTACCCCATCCAAGAGCTTGTTGTCTGAGAAGATAATTCTGGTTGCTGTTAAAACAAGGGGCGGGCATTGTAGTGATTACAGTGCTTGAATAATCTTTGCTTTATTTAGCATCAGTTTTGCTTCCTGAGTACAGATGGCATAAGCCAATTTTTAAAAGTGACTACATACCTGTAGATTATTTTTCTTTGAGTAATTAATTCCAGAAAACATTATTTCAATAATTGCACATTAAATTATTATGATGTTTTGTTGGAATCCATAAATATATATTAAGCTTTGAACGGATTAAAAACTCCATTCTCTTCAAGAAAAGCTAGTCTCAGAAAACCTCCATTCTTAGCTCTCTAACTTTTGAAAAGAAAGCAAAGCTTTCTAATCCTATTAATGAATTATTAATTAATTATTTTTAGTTTGAATTACTTGTATTTTTGACCTTTTCACTATGGTATCCTTCCATACATTAAGTTTTAGAAATTTGGGGCTTTTTTGAGTTAATTTAAAACCACACTATTTTCAATGTAAATATGTTAATGAATTTCATTTTCAAATATTAGTAATTCCAATAAGAACACTTTAAATTACCACATTAACTTAATAGAATAAAAGCCACTGTCCACACAAGTGACTCAAGTGTTTTGAAAGTCTACTAATTTATAAAAGAAAGTGTTCTTGCATTCTTCTGTAATTAAGAAAATTAGTTTATAATAACATCCTTAGGAAAATTCAATTTGTGAAAACGTTCTTAGAATGATATTATTCTAACTTTTGTGGTTTTCTATGGTTTTGGCACATTTACTCTGGTTTACCTGATTATATAAGAAACTGACTTTATCAGGCAATAACTATTTGTAGCCTTAAATTACATTTTTTTTTGTGATCTCATCAACCAAACATGACTGTTTTATTCAATTGCTAAAAATGGATGGTACTATCTATTTGTTAGAAATATGATGAAAACAAACTATAATAATAATGCATTATGATCATGCTCTTTTTCACAGTGGAATAAATTAAACACCAAATGTCCTGAACACTATAATCTACCTAATTCAGATATTTCCTGAATATGAATGCAAGCATAGGTACTGCTACTTAGTGTGGTTTACAGGTAAACAACATCCACAACAACTAAGAACTCATCAAAATATTGACTCAATGAGACTGGCTTCATGAATAACTCAGCTGGATTAGACTTTAGACAGATTCTTCCTGAGTGGAGGCATGCATGATCTTTTTAAGAATTGTTTTAGAAAACATGCAATTATGAAAACTTTGATTGCTGTCAAATGTAAATTTTCTGTAACCCCAAAATGTCTTTCTCAAAGTCCTTTAGTCCATCATTTTAAAATGGAATCAACAAGAAATTAGGGTCCCTATTTCTTCATCACTGTGGGAGGAAACAAGCTTAACATGCAAAAGAGGCTATTAGTATATATTAATGGTCCAATCACGTTAAACAATCCTTTTCCATACTTGACTGTACTCTCTAGTATTTTTCCACTAGCTTATTTTAGCATTTAAAAATCTTCCCACCTTATGTTTCCATGAAGTTGAGTCTTTCTCCAGCATTTTAATAGTATCTATTCCCTATGTTAATAATCTTGATAACATCTACCTTGTCTGACTAACTGGTTTGTTATATTTTTTTCACAAGACACTCAGCCTCAACTATTAATTGATATCCACATTATAGCACAATTCCCAATTGTTTCAGCATCCAATAAAATGAGAAGCACTACTGTGGACAATAACATTGATCTCATTGCTAGTACTTAATAGGGCATGAGTGAAAATAAAACAGACATGGAACATGGAACACGGAAATGTTAGATAAGCATCACTGAATTTAATGATATTATAATGAAAAAACATTTCTATTTCAATTACCTGATTAGTTTGTTTTATGTTTACTGAGTGCCCTTTCGTTGTATTCTGAAGTAACATATGTTTATATCTGTCATTTATTGTTTTCAATTTAAAAATTAAAAGGAGCACTTTAAAAGAGATATGCCAGATGTCATCCATTACACACCATTTAGAAATGAGTACACCATGAAAGCTGTACAACAGCTACATATTGCTAAGTCTATTTCTATGCTTGATACTTACTAACATTAAAAGAAAAGCAAATTGATTTTAGTCATGTCATCAATATCTTTCCAATACATAACCACATAATTCTTATTTGAACATGGGCATGTGTGTCTTAGTTTCTTTTCTATCAATGTAATTAAAACATCATGGGTAAGACAAATGACAAAAAAAAATTAATCAGTGTTTGAGATTCTAGAGGATTAGAGTGCATGACCATAATTATGGGAAGCATGACAGTAGGCAGGCAGGTATGGCACTAGAGCAGTAGCAGAGAGCTTGCATCTTTATTTGCAAGTAGGAGGCAAGGAGAGAGCTAGCTGAAAATGGTACAGACTTTTGTAACATAAAAGCCCATCTACACAGTGACACACCATTACCAAAAAGGCCATACTTACTCCAACAGCCACACTTTCTAATCCTTTCCAAATAGTTCCACTAACTGTGGACCAAAACATAAGTGAAAAGGAAAGGAGGCTGATGTGGGGACAAGGATCAAAGAAGCATAATATGTATGAAGATTCCATTACTTTTGTACATTTAAATTATTTTATTGCACTTATTTGGGTATGCATCATACGTGTGTATACATGTATGTATTTGGGTGCATGAGTGCCATTGTGGGTATATGAAGTCCAGAGGACAACTGGTGTGAGATGATTATCTCCTTTCACAATGTGGGTCCTAAGGAACAGAGATCCTTAGGCTTGGCAGCAAGCACTTTTATCTACTAAGCCATCTTACCAGCCCTCTTCTTTATTCTTAACTGGATAAAAATTATACAACACAAAGCTACAGAAAACCTTTGTCTCCTTCTGAAGAATCAGACCTTAAGGTATGAGATTTCAAGAGCAATGCAGATGGCTCTTCTTCACCCTTGTAATGTAGTGCATGACCAACATGTCTTTGCTCACATACACTGAAACGTATACTTAGAGCAATAGCCATAAAACACGTCTCAATTTTAAATTCTATGACTGCAAATGTTAGGCCTGAGTATCATCTTACTAAAGTTAAAGGAGTTCTTCAAATCTGTCTGAATACTTGCCCGTATTTTAAGGCTTTAATTCAATTCAATTTAATTAACACACATTACTAGAAGTCCTACTGGATATTCTAGCATTTGGGTTGTGGACTTTCATGAATAGATTAATATCCTCTTGTAGTACTGAATTTTCACTCTTGTGGAATTGGATTGTTCCTAACAAGAGTAGGTTGTTCGAACATAAGTAGGTTGCCTTAGGATATACCTTTTTGATGCATCTGTCTGAATACTGTTCATCTTTTCTAGCTTGCATGGGATAGCATGAGAACTTTACCACAAAATAAACAATGCTGAGACTATGTCCATGAGACAAAATAAACCTCTTTACCTGTAAATGATCAGATTTCAGGCATTCTATATAGGAACTGAAAATGGTCCCAGGCATTAGTCCTAAAACAAGGCCTGCTTCCTTCTTGGTATTTGTAGCTTGTAGAAAGGAAAATAAAGCAAACAAAAGTGTACATGTAATTGCAATATAAATCACAGGTTCTTAATGTCATGTGTATGTGTGTGAAAGAAAAATGAACCTCTTTTTTTGACTATAGAGCCTTTCTTGGAATGCTTCATATACATAAGCAAAACTATGTGGGGTTATAAAGCAAGCTGCATATATTTAAAAACAGATATCAAAATGCATTTGCAATACAGTGACAAATGTAGTTCTTTCTTAACACACAAGTGAGAAGAGCTAATGGTAGTCCTAATTTTGTAGTAACAAATAATATTTTTAAATGTGAAATGGATATAATAAAAAGAGAAAACACATGTGACTTATTATTTACAAAGTTAAATATTTTGTTAATGAGCACTATTTACAGTGGACAGAATTTATCATTTAAGTAAATACTAAATTTCATGTATATGAAATGAAATTGTCATATAGGAGTATATATCTGCATATTGATGTCTGTTTCCTATAAAGTTCTAGGGGCCATACAATGAAAATATTCAAGAGTGATTTAAAATTTATTGATTACATCTCCAAGGCAGAAGTGAACTATCAGTTCTTTTAAAGTTCAGGTGGTTCATCAAACATATCTTTAGAAAAGTCATCCAGTCTCGACTGTAAAGAAAAGACTGTAACAATTGGCATGTGTAAGTACCCAGATACAGACAGGGAGAATCAACTCAAGAGAAATACCCAAGATGTAAGACTAACTGTAGAATAATAATTCAGACTGAGACGGAGCAGTGCCCAGGAGGATGTTAGGATTTTAAATTTTAACTCATCATGGAATAATTTTAGGTATTCTAGGAGCAGAGACAAAAGAGGCCATTATGACTATTCTGTGGGATCCTGTGCAAAGCACTGCATAGATATTATATATTTTTTACTTAAAAAATATTCATTTTACATCCCCCATTCCACTTCCCCCATCCCCACCTAAACCTCCCCCCAGCGACCAACCATTCATCCTCTCCTCCAAAAGTATAAGTTCTTAACCCAGGTCTACCACTGCTTATTTTACACATTGTTGCCAAAGAAGTAGGAAAAACTATATTCTTGGAGGACTATTTTCATTCAGAGTACAACCCATTCATCTCTGGATATGTTTTGGATATTTTCTGGTACTATATAATTATAGTTTCTTCATAAGTGCAAGAAAAGCATGGTGATCATTTTGAAGGATCCACTTCTGCTGCTTGTGCTCCATTGTAATTAACTAATGACCCAAAATTCATCCAACCATGTTTGAAACAAAACAGCAATAACATTACTTACAACTTTGATTAACCTCAAAGTGAACTGTCATCTATTTTACATTGGTTCACTCATTCATTAAATGAATGGTAAGGGTAAAGCACTAAGAAACAGTCTTGAAGCTTGGGGTTGGAGAATCACAGGGAAAATACCCTACATTCATAGTGCTTACATGTTTTCAATATTTTTGAAATTAAAATATAATTACATCATTTTCCACTTTCCTTTTCCTCTCTCCAATCCCTCCAGTATACATCATTAGTCTTTCTCAAATTCATACCTCTGGCCTCATATAATAATAAAATTTCTTTGATTCCTAAATACAAAACACAACCTCCTCAGTCCATATAATGTGCCCAATATGAAGTGGTCATCTCTGAAATCATATACATACAGTAACATTGGACAGCTTACAGCTTTTCATCTTCACGAGAATTCTCTGAAGTTAATAGTACTGCTGATGAGATTGTCAAGGCTCATAGACCTTATGGAGAAATATTATTTTAACTATTGCTTATGGCCTCACAATCACCTCTATTTGATGTATATGTGGTACATTCTCTCATATTCTTCAGGGTGCAGCATATGAACCTTTGCAGGTAAAATTTATATTGGAAATAGTTCTATTATCTTTTCACCAGATAAAAATGGTGAAATGAAACTACCATAAAATACGAAGAAAAGAGCCAGGAGATGCCTTAGTGGCAAAGGTGCTTACTGTGCAAGCGTAGTGACATGAGTTCAATCTTTGGAAACTCACATAAAGGTAGAAGGAGCTAACCAACTTTACTAAGTTGTCCTCTAGCCCCACATATGCCCCATGCTATGTGAGTCACCACACTTCACACAACATATAAAAATGAACATAGTAATAGTAAATGAATAAATAAAAATAAATAAACAAATACAAATTAAAAAGTGAGGACTATTTAAGACAGCAATGATCTTTGTCTGGGACCCATACTTGAATTTGTATATACTTGTATACTTATATGTCTGGTGCACACACTTGTGAATAAATTTTTTTGGAGTTTTTATAATGTATCTTTGCTAGTACAAAGAACTTGAGAAGATATTGTATGTGTTAATATTAGTCCTTTGGCTTAATGGCTGTGGTATATGCAACATATACTCCCATGCTTAAGAAGTTTGTGTTTTCAAGATAAATAGTCCTCCTACATAATTTCAGCCATGTCTTATCTATGAGCCCTTCACAAGACATATAAACCTGTGCTGTCAGAATGATTTGTTCTGCTGAGCAGTGGTAGTTCTAGTCATGAAGATGGGAAAACACACACACACACACACACACACACAGACACACACAGACACAAACCAGTGAAATGCACTTTTATCTGGGTTTACTTTTCATTTCCTTTATTTTTGAACGATCTAGCTTCACAGTTTCATGATAAAATTGAAAGTAACTAGATTTAATTTTTGTCAACTGTGTTTATGCATGATTCCTTTGAAATAAATTCTAAAAACTTAATGTAAGTTTTCTGCATTACTTTGTGTGCTTGAAGTATATGAACTTTGTATTCATCTATTTTGACCAATGGTTCTCAACTGAGGGTACCCAGCAGAAGCAACTGTGGACTTTAGTTTAGAAATTTAGTGGATTTTAGAAGCAATGTTAATGATAAGGTATCATGCCCCAACAATTGATGAATATCTTTTAGTGATGGCCCCGACATGAGTTTATTTATAAATACCCCCAAAGTGATTCTACTGTGCTGTCAGAGCTGAGAAACTGAGTTATGTTCCACGTTGTAACCTTTGTTTTTCATACATGGAATTTTTATTCGTGGCATTTTAAAATAAGAGTCTCAGAACATCGAAGTATTAGTTATATTATGTTAGATTTTTCTGCTCTCCCAATATTTACACAGCTGTTTAATACTCAAAATGAGCTACCACACATTTCTACCACAATTAAACTGAGATCTGACATTTACAATTTTCACAGAGCCATGATCAGTTCCCAATTCCCTTTTCAAACCAAGAGTAGCACTCTCACTACAGTAATGAAGCTGTGATATAGAAATTACATACCAGAAAAAAATACGCATTGTTCCAAACCATTATCAGATGTTCTATTTCCCTTAGCAAATAGGGAGCAAGATAAGAATCTCCAAAGTGTATGAATACACTGTGCAATTTCTTAGACTATTATGATGCTTTGGACATGTTAATACAGTTCCTTCATACAGGTTTGTAATTGAGGAGATAGTCAATTTGAAATTGCACAGTAACTAGCAAAATACACAATATGTTCTAAAAATAGATGGGAGGAAGTTCTTTAGGATTTAAGAGTTCTCAATTTTCAAACAGATGCAGTTAGGTGAAAGCCAAATATGTTTTTCAATGAACTTAGTTCACAAATTAGATGAAAAATGGGTTAGGAAAATGAAAGAATTCTTCAACTCTGTTTTACAATCCAAGAAGCTCTTCATCTCTGTCATCTTGGTAGCTAGCTTTAACACAGACTTAGTCCTCAAGTTTCTTACATTGCCACTTTGCCAGGTATTTTCTGAACACTCCTTTATCAGTAACTTTCCTTAGTTAAGAGTGGCCCCAAACTAGAAAATTCTCAGTCACTTTCTCCTAGGTATACTGGTGGTAGTTTTTGTCCATTTGTCTTGTTTGGTTTTTTGAGTTTCTGAGTCAAAGACTATTTCTAAAAGAATAGCATGAATTAAGGCTAACATACTTTCCTGAAGCCAGAGCATGGAAATTCTTTCACATGGTAAGGAAAGGAATTTGAATGCCATTTTCAAAGGTGGAAAGACACTGATAGTTCTTCTGCAGGTGTTCCTGTTAGAGTTCAGAGTTTACAAAAATCACCCAGCCAGCAATGGAAAAGGCATATCTGGAAGAAGGCAGAGAGGAATTGCAAAGACTTTGAATGGGCAGAGGGGGTATAGTGTAAAATGAAACTCAAATGTGAACTCTGCCTTGGCTTTTGGTCAAAGGGTTAAAATCTAGGACACTGTAAGACTTTCCATTATAAGACTTGGCTACTACTGTAGCCTCTTCGTCTGTACCTCCTCATATCTCCTGCTCCCATTTATTCCTCTTTTTTTGGGGGGGGGTTGTGAGGCAGGGTTTCTCTGTGTAGCCCTGGTTGTCCTGGAACTCGCTTTGTAGACCAGCCTGGCCTTGAACTCAGAGATCCACCTGCCTCTTCCTGGAAGTGCTGGGATCAAAGGTGTGAGACATCACACCCAGCTCCTATCTCCCACTTCTACTCTATCCTTCTTCTGACATTTTTATTATCTATCTCTCTCTCTTTCTCTCTCTCTTTCTCTTGATTACACACATTCACTGTTAGGAAAAAGACCTCTGTTTCTGTCTCTCTCTTTATAAACTCCAAATCCAAATGTGTAAGTAAGTAAATAGATATTTTAAATATTATTTGTTTACTTAGACAAATAAATGTTTTCTTCAAGTTTGAGCCTCAACTCTTCCCAAAGTTAATTGGGGGCATTTGGCCACTTCACTAATTCCTCATTTTCTTATGTGTTAGTCAACAGTAATAGACTATTTTTATTGTATGTTCTCACATTAATAAACTATGATATTGTTTCTGTTGAAAATCCATCCCAATAGGGAATTACAAATTGTCATCTGCTGTCTCAAAAGACTGAAATTCAAAGAATTTCTACCTTCATTCATTTTAATGAGTTTGAGAATGATTTTATAACTATTCAGAAATATCAATCCTTAAGAAGTGTGTGAGTTGACATATACATGGAAGGACAAAGCAATATTTTTCCTGATGAAACCCAAATTGCTAAAATATATAATACTTTTGTCATTAGATGATTAATTTTAAAGTAGCCAAATTACAGGAATAGTAAGGTTTTATAATATGAATGTGTTAATGTAGATGCAAGTGGTAAATCTTATTTTCGTTGTTGTGATTTCATATACTTTGCTTTATTTAGCATCAACTCTGCTTCCTGAATGAAAACGAATAAGCCAAGTTTTAAAAGTAACTACATGGCTTTACATTATTGTTTGGTTTTAATAGTGAAACAATTTGAGAAAACATCATTTCAATTATTCCTCTTATCTGTGAGTAGTATTTTAGATTCCTGAGGTTTTAGTATTTAAGAACACAGAGATGCAGGATAGAGCAGCGGGACTAAAGTATTTAAATTTAGTTGCATGGTAACCCATGAATAGTGTAACTTTGGGGTGCTATGAATATCTTTTAAGCAGATTTTATATCAAGACAGCTTTTAAAATTGCTATTTTTGCTCATGCTTCAGATATGTCTTACATAAGAGATGATGTTAGGGAAGTACCTACTTCTCTGTCTCTGTCTGTCTGTCTCTGTGTGTGTATGTGTGTGTGTGTGTGTGTGTGTGTGTGTGTGTTGTCTGTGTCTATGTGTGTATGTGTGTGAGGATTACATAATTTCCCATAGGTTATGGAAGTACATGGAATAATCAGAAGTATTTATAAATGACAACAAAACATCATCATGATGAAAGTAAACATTACAAAATGAAATCATTACTGGGTGTTGCTGTGGGATGGTCTGTATGTCAAATCTGTTGCTCTGATTGGTCAATAAATAAAACACTGATTGGCCAGTGGCCAGGCAGGAAGTATAGGCAGGACTAACAGAGACGAGAATTGAGAGAACAGGAAGGTGGGAAGCTGACTAGCAGCATGTGAAGACGCCAGTAAGCCACGAGCCACGTGGCAAGGTATAGATTTATAGAAATTGATTAATTTAAGATGTAAGAACTAGATAGCTAGAAGCCTGAGTCACTAGGCCAAACATTTTAAACAAAATAAGTCTCTGTGTTTACTTGGTTGGGTCTGAGCTGCTGTGGGACTGGCACGTGACAGAGATTTGTCCTGACTGTGGGCCAGGCAGGAAAACTCTAGCTACAGGGTGTATCCACGTTGATATTCATTTAATAGCTTCCTGTATTAGAAAAGTTCCAATAGGGAGCAGTTTTCTCTGTACATTTATTGTGACTTTATTTTTACAGTGTTATGGTGTTTGACTGGTTGACAAGACAAGTGAGAGTCTATTTTATATACATAAAAGAAAATATGATATTTTATTGGCTTTGTCCTTCCAGATTTTAACTACAAAAGTGGAGAATAGTAGCTAATATTAATCACATGAGGTAGAGCTACATAAAGATGTGTATCTTTAAAAACTAAAATTTTGTGTTTTCTCCTCTTTGATTTTTACTTAAATAAAGTTAGTTTATTTTGCATCCTGTATCTTCCTTGTGTAATAGTAAGATTTCATGTTTGTGTGACAGAGAGACAGAAACCAAGGACAAATAATGAGTAAATTCTGAAGTACATGATTTGTGTTTTGTAAGTTAAAATTTTCAGTAAATAATTTCAATTTTCTAAGAAAGAGTACCACTTAAACATTTCTTTCTTTAATTTATTTGTATTTTTCATCACAAAGTAATGAATGGTAGGAAAATCATTTAAGAATAATTCACATATGAACAACACACATAGGTTTAGCAAAGTTTCAAGCCAGATGAGATCTCAGCACTGAGAAGTGGACAAAGGGCCCCACCCTTAAACAAGAAGCTATTTACAATTGATACCTCTTGGCAAATGGAAAATTACATTTCTCCAATGGTATTTGCCTGGCTATATCAATCATACTCCACCAGGTCAGGCTCCTTGCCCAGGAGTAGTTAGCCAACACAGAATGAACTCCTTGCCTTTTTTTGTGTGGGCTTTTGTTTAATTTTCTGTTCATTTGTTTCTTTTGTTTTGTCTTTTTTGCTTGTTTTTACTTCCTTTTGGTTTTCTTTTGCTGAGGAAGAAGGAGAGAGAGTATGCATATGCTGTTGGTGGGCAGGAAAGAGGGTAGATGTGGGAAGAGCTATGGGAGGAAAACCATGATCAAAATACACTATATGTAAATTTTTAAGTTAAAGAAAAATATGATAAAAAGAGTAAGACCTGGTACCTACTGGGTCATACATCAAGTATCTTTCTTTAAACTATTATCTTTAAGCTTTATCAGAATAAAATACCTCTTTGAAAAAGCCAAATATTAAACCATGATTATGTATGGAACAAAGTAGAAATGTGGCTTACAGTTCTTTTAGAGCCAATCATAATCTTTCCACTATAGCACATTGTATCTTGAACACTAAAGGGAGTATTTGGGACGTATTTGATGTTTTATAATAGCTCATTGAAACAGAAGCTATAGCACATTTTCTAGATACAAAAGACTGCTGTGGGATATCTTCATGTACACTGCAAATATGTGGTGCTATGATTGGTTAATAAGGAAGCTGCTCTGGCCTATGACAAGCCACGTTATAGTCAGGCAGGAAATCCAAGAGAGAGACAGGAAGAAGAAAGACAGAGGCAGGGTAGACACCAGCTTGCTACCCAAGGAGTACCATGCCAGCAGACTGGTAACACCATGACCACATGGTAAAACATAGATTAATAGAAATGGGTTAATTTAAGATGAAAGAGCTAGCTAGCAAGAAGTCTGACATAGGCCATACAGTTTGTAAATAATATTAAGCCTCTGAATGATTATTTTATAAGCAGCTGAGGGGCTGCAGGGCCAGGCAGGACCTGAAAAAATCTACCACTACACAAGACATTAGTTGTATCTATTAGTGGCTCATAAAATCAATTCATTCAATCATGACTAGTATTTTATCAAAGTGGAATGAAATGAATGATACTATTGGACATTATAAGTTTAATTGGAGAGAAATACATCATGGACAACATGGATATTATAGCTATTTGCAATATTGAAAGATTTTTGATACTAAACAATTTCTGTAGCTAATAAAGATGGAATTAGTTAGACAAAAAGTACTTGTAATATACCTAGTATTGTGACTATACACTCTTTAGGGAAAAATACCATCTGAGTTGTTTGCTATGGTCCCAGGCATTTGATCTAGGTGTCTCAGTTGAATCCATTTTATTATTATCATTTTCTTCTATTGTATCTCCTTATCATACTGGAGGTATTAAAAAATCAATGCTAGCTTTATAGTGTGTGTGCTATTTGCTGCTTTATTTTGAATGTTGCAGTCAGTCAAGTTGTAAAATACCAACCAATTCTAGCACCCATGAATGTAATTGTGAGGCTCTCTTTATCCTTGCTTAGTCATTTCATTTGAAATTTCTGTGTAACATCAAGTTTGAGGTTGTACTTGTTTTCTGAGAAGATAGCAATAAGACTGTCTCAAGGTACTTTTCTTTATATCATAAGCAAAATATCAGAACATATATATATCGCTCTATTCCAAAGAAAAAACCTAGATCTTATCGCTCATCTTGCCTCCAAATCAATTCCAAATGGATCGAAGATATCAATGTTATAAAATGAAGCTCTGAAATTTATAATGGAAAAATAGGACCTTGGCTAATCCTTGCCTCTCTCATTCCTCAACTGAGAAGCTTCTTTGTGTGGTGGACAGCAGTAAATACAGAGACACAACGGATCAAAGTGCAGAAAGCAAGTATCTGTGGGCTAGAGGGACATGTAATGGAACAATGTAAATGGAGCAATGGAAGTGTGGTCACTTCCTCCCTACAAGGTTCAAGAAACAGCACAAAAGAAGGGCATGGAGTTACTTTTAAGTGTGAGAGGCTCAGATGAAATGGAGCAAAACAGCATCTTCTGGACATGACAGGACTGTTGCACTCATAAACTCACAGCAGCTGTGATTACCTGGATAAGACCTGCACAAGATCAAGTCAATCACCATTCTAGCATGGATGGGGAGGGGCACAGAAATCCTTGCCCCTGGTGGAAGAGTTGTCAGTTGGTAGAGGAGGGAGAGTTCCACACCCATTTGTATATGGACATCACCAACTGGACTCAGAGAGTTATTTTAAAAAGTTGAGAGGATGAGAATGAAGGATATGGGAGAAGTTGGAAAGTGTAATTGGGGGTGAATACAATCGAAATATGTTATATACTTATATGAAACTTTCAAAGAATAAATTGATATTATGTTATATTATATTATAAAGAACTGAAAGACTGCAAAGTCTAAAGCAAAGCCATGTTTGGAAGGGATACACAATCACATCCATATAAGCTCAAATGAGAATATGGGATCAGCCTTTGTAAATGAAAGTTGAGACTAGGGGAGACTTTTTAATTTGAGTCAGATGATACTGGTTCTGATCAAACTCCAAAGATCTTCAGGAGTTATGCAGTTGTGGGGGTTTTGACAACATGTAAATAAAAAACAAAACTAATAACAGTTGATGGGACAGAAACCAAGTTTTCAAAATGAAATAGGAAAGGCTCCTCACTGACCCTATGGTTTTTATGATATTATTTTTATTCTCTATGTGAGAATATTTTTCATACTAGGAAGAAATCATCTCAGGGAATAATTTTTGGATTATCCAGTTAGTGTTTTGTTATCATTTCCTCTAGATTTTCAAAGATTCCAAATTATATCTTATCCTTGAACTAAAGTCATGTGTATTTTTTTATATAACTGTACTATTTATTATGACTGCCTCTATATTTTATGGGATGAGACCATTTTCAAAAATGTTATATCCATGATTTCATCTATTTCTCCTCTATAGTTTATCATCAAAATGACTCATGGTTCAGAACTTACTCACCTAATGGTATCTCATTGCTTATATATCAACATTACATAATTTACATCTGTATCTGTCTGTGATGCTATACACACAGAAACGATAAAAAATAAGTAATAATCTTTCTTTTAAAGTATCTTTAGACTTTTTGATATTTATATCAACGTTATACACAGTAATATATAGTTTAAATGGCAATTTTCTGGTTAGTCAAATTGGATAGTTATTGCTACTATATCCATCAGTCAATGATTTATTTAGAAAACAGTTTTTTTTAAATCCTTTAGGATATTTTTGGTAGTTTTAAATGTATACTTATAATTTACCCTTTTTATTAATTATTCACAATAAGTGGAAATTTGTCTTTTTTTAATTTGTCTTTTTCTTAGAAAGCAAGCCACAGTTTTAAAATAACTACACTGTTTACTAAATTAAATACTTACTTTATAACTGGCACTATATTAAATTTTCTACCTTTGTCATTTTACTTTTAGTTGTTTAACAAGTTGAGGATCTCACTGAGTTTTTAATATGTATTATACATATAATAGCAACATAAAACATTTTTGAGTAAAGAGACACTACTGAGTTCACTTATTTATTTTGTTGTGAAAATTTTCAAACATACATAAAACATGTGAAAATAGTATAAGCCCCTAGTACCTATTACCATTAATTGATATGCAACATAAATCTTCCTATAATTTCTTCTAGGATATTTTAAAATATAGGCTGCATTTCAAATTATTTATTTACAAATACTTCCTGTGCCATCACAAATACATGAGCCCTTAAAATTTACTAAAACATCATTGTAATACATAATAATTTTAAAACCATAAAATATCAACATGCAGTCAACATAGATCTCCAAATCTCTTTTTATTAATTTTATTTCTAAATCAGGGTTTCACAATGTATGCATTTTCTTTGGTGGACAAAAATGAGATCGTCTTATTGAGCACTTTCCAGTTGTGCAATAGTAAGTGCAGAGAATGAAATCTATTTCCTTGATAACCGGGTTTTTCTTCTTAATCATTCCATAAGTGTTTATCAGTATCTAGTAGATAGTGTACTATGGACTTGGGGATTATCTATTATGAAAATTGAAAAAATCTCTGTGGTGAGAAATTTCTATTACTATTGGAAGGATATCGTATGATTATTAAAAGAAATTCAATTTTCAGTATATTTGAGAACGGTAGACAGTATGAGTTAAAGAGAAGTATAGTAGGACTGAAAACGTATTAGAAACAGCGAGGTTGTCTGAATTTTAAGTTGCCCCAACTGAGGAGCTATTCAAGCAAATACATAAGATGAAGTTCAATCTTGCATGTCACTTCAAATGAGAGTAAGCTCTGTCACTTCCCCAAGGCACACTCACATACCCCTAGGAAGTCTATGTAAAACAACAAAATTGAGTGAAGATAAAAAATGGGTATTCCAAGAGATGAAATCAGAGGCCTCATTGTGGAAAGACTTAGTCGTTCCTTTAGAGATCTTGGCTTTCCTTCTCAGTTAATGGAAAACATTATAAGATTGGACATATAACAAACACATATTCTGGTCTCTAAAACAAATTTCTGATTTTTGTATAAAGACCAGTCATTATGAGTCATGAAGAGGGAGCATGGACTTTCAGACTATTTGGAAGGTTGACAAAGTAATGTTTCTGGATATATCTTCATGTTGCAACACATTTATTAGAGGTAGACTGTGAAAAGAAGGGAAAAGCCAAAAAGCTATCCAAACAGCCTCAGCAAGCATAGTCACACTATGTTGTCACTGATTAAGAGTTATAATCCATGGAACTGAGATCTGGAGATAATAAGATTTCTGGTCTGACATGTGAAGTGAGACTGTCTTCTAGATACAGTGATTAAGTAGGATGTTGGAAAATGTATATTGATGTATGGAAATGAATAGGAGTTTGAGTTGTATATACAAACTTGCAGGTATCAGAATGTGTTTTTTTTATAAAGTCATGAAGATAATCAGAGTTTATGAGACTGTAAGTATAGAAAGAAAAGACCTAGATATGGAAGGCTCCATGAAAAGACGCTGGACATGTCAATAGAGATCAGAATTTAGGTGTTTTTTTTTTTTTTTAAAGTTATGAAGATAATCAGAGTTTATGAGACTGTAAGTATAGGGAAAAAAAGAGCTAGATATGGAAGGCTCCATGAAAAGACACTGGACATGTCAATAGAGATCAGTGTTATCAGATGGTCATGAGATAGCCCATCATGTTTATAATGATTCATTCCTTTCAAACTTTAATTTAAATTTCTTATTTCATGAGGTCAAGACTTAGATTGATTAAGCATTTCTCTATACTCTCCCTGCCTTAGAGTCACCTTGGTACTAGGTTCAGAATTATTTAAGATTGACTGCCCATAGTTACATATTTCTCCTACTACAACCTTGGCTGATTTTCTGATCTTTTCCAGTCACTGTCCAGCAAGAATGAGTAGATTTATTTTCTTGATTAGATTTCTGTTCCCTCAAGTAACCATAGTGACAGGGAATTTAAAATCCATTCTTCCTAATGTTCCTGAAGTGCTATTGTCATCAAAATTATTAACTTGACCAAAAACTTGCCTCTTTCTGAATAACAAATCTAATGTTTACTCATTTAAAGATATTAATTATCAAGTAAACAACAACTCAACCAAAAAGATGCCATAAGTTCTTCATAACATCAAGAGGCGTATGCAGTAACACTGAAGAAGTAATTTAGGAAGAGAAACTCTGACACAATTCGTATATCCTTAGATCAATTTTTGTGTCTATCTCAGCCTTGATCACATATCCATTGGATGTACATATTTAAAAATGAAAGAAATGAGAAAATATTTTACTATAATTTGTATATTTGTATACATTTATGAGAATGCTGCACAAAGCATCAAAGAAGGATACATATTTGTAAGATAGAGTGTAATTATAATCACCAGTCCACATTCTTTGCCTATGTATGAGGCAAGGTGTGTGCACATATAAGTACAAAGCTGAGATGTGTCAAAACATTCTATGACTATAGCGCTAAGATCATCTTGTACAAGTTAAAGGATAGTACATTTCATAACCCCCCCCAAAAAAAATTACACCCCAGTCAATGTGTATTTGCTGAATTCCTGCTATCTACCCAGTATTATTGTAAAGAACAAGGATGCACATCTCTTAAACTGTATCTGGAATGGGATTTTGTCATTTTGACATAGAAAAAAGGAAATGCCATTAACACACTGAGTGATCAGTCAGTATCAATGTTGAGAATTACATAATTTATGATAAGGCTGAATATAGACTTCTCTACCACTGACTAATGTCCGATCATTGTCATTTATTTTTCAGACAAATGAATTAATGAATAGTAAATAAAATTAGTAGGCAAAAATCTAATAGCACATTATAATAACATACATGGGGATACCTTTTGGCTTAAAATTACTAGCTCAGTAAGAACATTTTTTTCTACTCAGAGCTTTTTAACATAAAAGCCAATACAATGAATTCTGCATAATGAAAAATACTATAAAATATCGTAGTTTCTGATACACAAACTTCTCCAAATATAACAGTGGATTTTCATGATCTATAACATTTATAATAGACAATTTGGAAACTATCACATTTATTTAGTGATTTTCATTCTGCGTCTTACACATAAAATCAAAGAATGGGCAAAACTGAATCACTATATTAGAATGTATGAAACAACAACCTCTACAAAATAAGTTTAATTTGTGTTTGATGAAAACCATTGCATGTTTCTGAAAACATCAACTACACACCTATTGTACCTTGTAAGATATTTGATTATCTGAGCAAGTTTCACTGAAGACTTCATCTGCCAAGTTTAAGCTTTAGTCATTATTAGTTTCATAATTCCTAGAATTTCTAATGAAAGATATTTAAATAGTATGACATTGTTCCATCTTTCTACAGCAGTTAGGAGGAATACATGAACTATAAATGGAATAAACCAGGTAGTTACAGTGGTAGCATATGAACCTGAGCACTCCACTGGTGGTAGTGTAGATGGTGACAGCAATCTGCCTAGCCATCTGTTACTACTTAGTCAAATTAAGTATATACATACCCTTTGACACAGCAATTCCACAACTGGCATTTATCCCAGAGAAATTTTCACACAGGCCTATAAGACATATAGCAGGGTATTCGATACAGCATTAGTAATGGTGAGAGTTGAAAGTAACGGGTGCATCCATTAAACAAGAGAGCTAGATGCACAACTGTGAGTCTTCTGATTTCAGATGTATATAGATGTATAGTTTGTTTCTATTAAAAAGCAACTATAAGGGCCATTCCAAGCAAGGAAATAAGTTACTTGAAGTTATCTTTTCTTATTCTAATAGAAGTGAAATGTGCACATGAAGATAAAAGACAGGATGACAGAATAGGTGTATTACTAACAATAAAGACTGACCATAAAAAATTGTGATTAATAAAAAGAAAAGAAAACTGAAATGTTTATCAAAACTGATTTTCCATTCACTATAATTCACAAAATAAAACCATTTACATTTCAAAGAGATTTCACTAAAAAAAAAGTGTTCCTTTTAAAACCTTATTTATTTATTTATAAACTATGTTTAATAACTTCTAAGAAAAGAATATAGTGTAAACACAATGTTTGTACCAGGGAGAAGAGATAAAGTAGGTATGCAAATAAATAGACTACATGAAGTCATAAATAGAAACATTAAAATAACTAACAAAATGTGAAATGAATAGTGTCTTTCACATTTTCTCACTGCTGAACTTGAGATCAAAACAATAGCATGAGTCTTGATTGGGAGGTAGGAGAATAAGCTCTACTACCCCTGCATTGTCTCTCATTGACTGATATTAATAAGGGGGTTAGTATTGCTGGCCACAAACCAAACTATAATATGGAAACAATGATCCTACCATGGCCATTAACAACAACAACAACAAAAATACAAATAATAGTCTTCTTTCTTAGATTTAGGAAAAAGTAAAGAACATAGAAATCTCTAATTCCAGAAAAAAATGAATATTCAATCTGCATTATTCATTCTTTCAAAACAAAATACAACCAACAAAACTCCATAAAATCACATTTCTCATCGACTGAGTGACACGTAGGGGACACAAAGAATTTTATCAGTTTAAGAAAAGTTGCTGTGGATGATTGGCTGATAAATAAAATGCTGATTGGCCAGTAGCCAGGCAGGAAGTATAGGTGGAACAAGGAGAGAGAGAATTCTGGAAAGTGGAAGGCTGAGGCAGAGAGATGCTGCCAGCCGCTGCCACGAAAAGCGAGATGTAAAGTACCAGTGTGTTGTGAGCCATGTGGCAACTTATAGACTAATAGATATGGGTTAATTTAAGATATAAGAACTAGATAGCAAGAAGCCTAAGCCATTAGGCCAAACAGTTTAAATAATATAAGCGTCTGTATGCTTATTTTATAAGTGGGCTTCAGGACTTTTGGGCGGCTTGGTGGGACCCAGAGAGAAACTCTCCAGCTACAAAAAGTCTTTTCCCATTCCATAAGTGAAATGTTTATGATTATTGAGCTAAAAGTGTTTTGGGTTAACTGGAACAAGGTTTATATAACCTTATAACTTACATTCATTACTAATTAACCGGAATTTTACTACAATTTTCAAGCAATTATTTATTCTAACTTTGTTTACTTATATTACCCATCTTGAAATGAACAGATTTATTTTTCAAAATAACAGAAGCTAAAATGCACACACACAAATACTCATGCATGCACACATGCATGCACACAAACACATACACACACACACACATACACACATACAACCATGCATGCTATTACTGTCTTTAGAAGAAATTGTTCCATATAGCTGAGAATACTTTTATAAATATATGATATAATCCTTGATAAATTGATCCAGTTTTATCTTATTCCAATCAATTATCATAATTATTACAATTATTATTTCTCTAGAAATGAAATGAAATCATTGTAGTTAGATATTAGGCAAATCTAATATCACTTGACAAAGAGTTTAGAATTGCATGCTATCAATTGTTAGCTCTCTTAAATACATTAGTCTTTTAAACACTACATTCTCTCAAAAGTTAAAACAAATTAAATCTATATATAAGCAAAGGATTCCCCATGTTTCAGATGACTTAGCTACATTTCTTGGCACTATTCCTGTTAACAGAAAAATGCACATGTCCTGAGTGTTGAAGTACAACTTAAGAGAATTTTTGATGAAATTACTATTTATAGGAAATATCTCCAAACACGCTTTTTTTTCAGGTTTCTCCTGAGCATTAAGAAAGATAGAGCTCTGTGCCACTCAGGAAACAGACTTCCCATTTATCTCAGGAATGATTTGCTTTTAAATATTATATATTAAAATATGACATGTTTTCATATAATTATCTCTTATATAGCTGAAACAAAATAGACTAAGATCAAATATATAGAGATATAATGAAGACTCAAATAAAAAATTGAAAGGTCTTATTGTTAATGATTTTCAAATAAGTATATGGATTAGTGAATTACTAATTGTCTTTACTTCTCACTAGGTATTGTGCCTAGCAATTGGATCACTTAATTCTCACTCCGACTTATTCCTAAAACATCTGTTTTATTTAATGAGGAAACTGAAACTTGAGCCATTTAATTGATTTCATAAGGTGATATACCTGTTAAAAGATAAGAGTAAAATTTTGAAAATAGGGATGTCAAAACTTACTACCTATTACACAAAGTGAATATGACTATTTATTATCTAAAACTAACGTCTGTTACCAGAATTAAAGTACAAATGAAAACACTTGGGAGAACCTCAAAAAATTTATAGAATCAAATATTTCAGCATTCATTCATATGCTATCTTTATTTTGAATGTATTGATTACAAGTATAGGTTGAAGAAAGCCAAACATTTGAAAAACTTATGTTCATAAATGTAAGCCATTATTGCTTGACAATTTTCCTAAGATGTAGGTGTGGAGGTGTGATAAACTCTCCTTGACTAACTTTAGTCAATGTCTTCTGACATCTCTACTAAGATTCAGCCTTAGCTTCTAAGAAATGAAACTTGTCATGCACAAAAATCTTTACACCTCCAACAATTATAGACTTATGTAAACAGTGACAGACTTTCTAATATCTCAAGAGGCATATATTCAGGATGAGAATTCTATGTTCCTGAGGATGCTCAGCACTGTTAAAAGAATTTAAGGCTTGTTCCAACCAGTTCTTCCCTTTCTTAGATCAATTTGCTATAGGAAAGTTGTGATTGTAGATTTGATCTGTGTCTCTTTCAGGAATGTCTTTCATTCTTTAGGACATGAAAACCATTCTGTTAATGGACAACGATCACAGGAATGATAATGTTTCTGTCTTCCAGTCTCGTGGGAACAGTAGAGAGCTAACTTTGAAAATAGACAATTAGCCATACAGATGGCCTAAACACCTTAAGCATATGTCATTCCCACCCACAAATGTCTTATAGTATGGGCATTTTAGTTTTCCTTGGCATCCAAAACTCTGTAAATCTTTTTTTTTCCAGAGGAGCTTAACTCTGTCCTATCATTAAGCCTCTACTGGCTACTGACATGATATGAACCAAATTTCTCCCCATTTTTAGCACATGTCTGTTTTTCCATTTTTGTTTGTTTTATATAGATAGGGGCATTTAAGAAATCATGCTTAAACTTAGAAATTTTGAAAAAAAGGAAATTAATAAAAGCTATGATGAACAAAACAGTTTGATGCAAATTTAATCTCATTGATAAGAAAATGTTAACAGGACTATGGCGCCAATAGTTCCATGTCTTAGGCATATGCTTGATATACTTCTTCCACACATTACTAGTATGGAAACTCCTTCAGAAACATTTCTTTATAAAATGTTTAAAAACAATACATATTCCTGTACCTTATAACATAATTTGCTTTGAGATAAAAAATAAGCAAAGTATTATTGTTGTACAAGAATGTATACACTAATAAAGACCCTAGAAAAAGCCACAGTTCTAGCAAATACACATACAAGTGACTGTATTGAAAAGCTAAGATCCTCTAATTAATTTTACCTTGGAAATTTAAAAATATTACTAAAAGTCAAATGGCCAGCATAAAATATAATGTGAATACAAATTTATTACAAGAAAATTAAAATAAAATATGGTTAATCATACTGTAAAGTAGTTAATATGATATATAATAAATGTCATTTTATTCTTGGTAGTGGTAATATATGAGATTCAAGATATAACATCATTTTAGTGACTGGAAACTATCATGGAAAAGGGTGTTATCTTCATATTACTGCCCCTAATCAAATACCAAACATCATAAAAGTAGCTAAAAAGTGTTTATGAACCATCTTTATGTGTTATATAATAAACATACCTGTGAATCCTGTACTATGCAGTATAATTGCCTTATTGTATGGTAATATTAATATTATAAATATGTCTTAAATATTAACATGAATTAAATAGAATAGTATAGAAAATGCAGTTATTACATCTCTACGTGTTGTATCCTGGCTAGATGTGCTTTAAAATGTCAATCTTAAACACATCCTGAATTTGTGATAAGATAATATTTTACTCAGGAGAAATGGTACTTCACTTTAATATCTGTTCATGTTCAACTGTGACAGTCTCCTCTCTGTTTCTCAAATGTGAATTCGAATTGAGAAAAATAGCCTGTTTAAATTTCAGATGAATTATTTGCAATAGTCATATATTCAAAGATGCCAAATAACATATCATTAGGATGAGTGATCATTCTATAGTTCCAAATTTTACTGTTGCATCACTTTTCTGCGTTGAAACTGCTAAGCACTCACTTGGAGGGAGGCGATATTAAGTACAAGTAAGGGGCCTTAGAGAGTCAGAGAATCCCCCTCATGTTGATCATTTTAGCCATGTAGAGCCTCTGAAAGGCTGAGCTGATGAACACCATTACTAGGATAGCTGCCAGGCAGTATAAAGCAGCATATGTTTTTCAGGGTGTGTCTTCTTTCTTATAACAACAGAGATGCTTCTTTCTATTATGAGATTTATTTTGAAAAAGACATTTGCTTTTCAGTTCTACCCTCTAAATACACAGTTAAAACCCCACAATACAGATTTTGCTATGCATAATACTGATATTTATGTAGAAAGAAGTCATATGCACATCCTGGACAACCAATAGACACTGAATGTATAGGGAATCAAAAGGATATAAGTAATATTTTAAAAAATATTTTAAAAGTAAAAATTGGAAAATGTGATTTAATATTAAAATTATGTGATGATTTATCAAGACCTCTAAAAAGCATTTCCAAAATGTAGCTAAAACTTACTGTCCATTGTTTTCATATTATTCCCTCTTCTTCACATATTGTGAAAAATAATACTCACAATCCATCCTAACTTACTTTTAGAAATATTATTAATTTCTTGTTTTATTTATTTGAAAATGTAACTATATATCAGAGAATATTAAGAAATAGAGAATATATTACAAAAATAAATTATTCAAGGAAAATAAGTTAGCACTTCATTGGATTTTTCCTGTGTTATTTCATGTACATTTAATGTTTACACACTTATTATCAAAATAATTGTGCTATCAACTGGGCATAATATAGAAACCAAAGTCTTATGAGGAGCCTAGCCCCCAGTGGATAGATCAGTAGCACACTTCCTGCATCTTTAGCTAATGGACCATTAGGGAAAGGGTTGAAAGGTTGTAAGAGCCAAAATACCCAGTAGTCAGCTGTGAGACTGTCTTTCCTATAAATGGCTGCATAAACATGACCTGACCAAAGACAACAACAACAAACATATTAATGCTAACGTGGAAGCGGGAAATCTCAGTTTTCAACTCCTAGACAAAGAACTACTTACAGGCAATTAAAATCTGCTGAGAGAAGAAGCATTAGCCTCTCCCACAAATGAGTTCCTTGGTTGGTTATCCAATACAAAGTGGTAATCCCTAAATCCATATACACACAAACAACAAAAATAGTATCAGCAGGTTGTATTTATATTTGTGTAAATATGTGTATATGTGTGTATAACAGTAATAACCAAGGAAAAAGATGTTATTATTTTGAGAGTGGGGGTGATATTGGTGGAGCCTGAGGTAAGAGACATGGGAGAGGATGAAAAGAGGAAAAGGAAGGGAAGAAGTGATGTAATTCTATTTTAATTAAAAATGCAGGCTGGTGCTAGGATAGAGGATTGCTTTCTGAAAATTGACAGTGGGATCCCATTACCTAGAACAGCATCCACACAGCTCATTAAACATAGAGAGGTCAATGCCTGCATGGAGCCTTCACCACTAAGTTCTAGTCTCTTTGACATCAGAAGGTACTTTGCAGAATACAGAAAATGAAACCTGAACACCAACCTGGCCACAAAAACCCTCAGCCTACAATCTGTTCTGCTTGCAAGATGTGCTGGGACAATAATGGCACAGAATTTGTGGGAGTGGCTAACCAATGTCTGGTTTAACCTGAAGCCCATACCACAAGAGGGAGTCCATGCCTTTCAATGTCTGGATGGCCAGGAACCAGAGAGTGGATAGCTAAGAGACCTAGGGTAGAACCAAACAAGACTGGCAAAAATCAATCAAATGATTCCTAATGATATTCTGCTATACTCAATGACTGGTGCCTTGGCCAGTTGTTATCAGAGGCTTCCTCCAGTAGCCGATGGGAGTGGGTACAAAGACCCACATCCAGACATTACGCAAAGAGAGTCTCAATGTAGGTCTCCATAGGGTCCCTCCCCTAGGAACTCAGGGAATCCCACAGAAAAGGGGAGGAAAGATTGTAGGAGTCAGAGGGGATGAAGGATACCAAGAGAACATGCCCCAGAGAATCAACTAAGCAGGGTTCATATGGGCTCACAGAGACTGAAAGGGAAAGCATGGGGTCCACATGGGTCTGCACCAGGTCCTTTGTAGCTGGAGAATTTCTCTCCAGCTCCCATCTATCCCTGGCAGTCACACAGCCCACTTATAAAATAAACACACAGACTCTTATATTATTTAAACTGTTTGGCCTAATGGCTCAGGCTTCTAGCTATCTAGTTCTTACATCTTAAATTAACCCATTTCTATAAATCTATACCTTGTCACATGGCTCATGGCTTACCAGTATCTTATATGTTGGTACTCAGGGCGGCAGCTGGCAGCGTCTCCTGACTCAGCCTTCCTGTTCCCAGAATTCTCTTCTCTGCTTGTCCTGTCTATACTTCCTGCCTGGCTACTGGCCAATCAGCATTTTGTTTATACAGAGCGATATCTACAGCATTCCCCTCAGTTTTTTTTTTCAAAAAGGAAGGTTTTAACTTTAACATAGTAAAATTACATATAACAAAACAATTATCAAGCAAGAATTATAGTTACAATATCTAGTTTATTTATAATATCTATTCTATTTGTATTTGGCAAAATTAAAGAAGATATCCTATCTATCTTATATTTGTGAGTCTAAGGTTTCTTATCTAACTTCTCTTTTATCATAACTAAGGAAAATTATAACTATCTAGTCTTCAACTACTTCAAAGACCTCAGAAGGATATAATATTACATGAGAATGGGAGAAGGACACAAGCAACTTTCGGGAGTCTTGTGAGAGTAGACAGAGACAGCTGGCAGCCTGGACAGTCATCCAAAGTTCCTCTGTAAAGTTGGGGCATCTGTCTTAAGCACACAGGCCTAGAGTCTCTCAGTCATTTTTTTTCTGTATCCTGTAGAATGTCTGGTAGTTTCCTCTGTGAAGCAGGAATCTGAAGGACCATTTTGTCAAGCAAAGTTCAGTGGTCACCTTCCCATGGGTCCTGCACGTCCAGTCGATCAAGCAGTCCAGGCAAGAACAGGTTCTTGCCCAAATGGCTGTTTTTGACAAGGTGAAGATAAACTCTATATAGAGTGTCTTCAATGCCCATTCTCCTCTCTGAAGTAAATCTGGTACTGCCAGGAGCAGACATGTCTCACTGTCCAGAAAGTCTAAATTTTTAAAACATTTTAAATGCCATATTCTGTAGGTCTTTGAAGTGTTTGAAGATTACCTATCTATCTGAAATATATCTATATATTCCTAGAAGAGTAAACTAACATGACTATAAGTTTGATTATCATAGAAGACTATGATACAGAATTATTAATCTGTATTTTTTAATTATCCATTACAATCTAAATGAGTTACATAAACATAATACCTCAAACGAGATTAGAAATGTATATATATACACACACATATATATATATATGTATATATATATACATACAGTATAACAAAATTAACTTCAAATTTGTATC
Source organism: Peromyscus aztecus (assembly GCA_902168405.1). NCBI lineage: Eukaryota > Metazoa > Chordata > Mammalia > Rodentia > Cricetidae > Peromyscus > Peromyscus aztecus. The sequence continues at coordinate 42,264 of CABHPQ010103079.1, forward strand.
AATAAACTAAAATCTACAGCAATGTAAAACATTTCAAACAAGTCATTGTCCTGCCTGGCTACTGGCCAATCAGCATTTTATTTATACAGAGCGATATCCACAGCAGTCCTTCATGTACATGTTATAGCTGTTAGCTTGGTGTTTTTGTGGGACTCCTAGCAGTGGGAGCAGGTGTGTCTCTGACTCTTTTGCTTGTTTTTGGGACTCTTTTCCTCCTATTGGGTTTCCTTGTCCAGCCTTGATATGAGGGCTTTGCCTTGTCTTATTGTATCTTGTTTTGTCCTGTCTGCCTATTGTCTCTTAGAGGCCTGCTCTTTTCTGATTGGAAATGGAGGGTGAGTAGATCTGGATGAGAATGTAGGTAGAGAGGAGTAGAGGGAAGGGAAACTCTGGTTAGGATATATTATATGAGAGAAGAATCTATTTTCAATAAAAAATGTTTAGTGTATTATTTTGAGAGTATTGATTATGCTGAGAAATGCTGACCCAGGTGATATACTTACACATACAGTAATCTGTATTGCTTTTAAAAAAGATTTACTTATTTTTACTTTATATGCATGAGTGTTTTGCCTACATGTATTTCTGTGCACCACATACGCATCTGGTTTTCATGGAGGCCAGAAGAAAGCTCCAAATACTCTGTAAATGGAGCTAGGGATGGTTGGAAGCTATCATGCGTATGTTAGGAATTGAACTCATGTCTTTGGCAAAAGCAACGAGTAATCTTATCCACTGTGCAATCTCTCCAGCTACAAAGTGAGTTCTTCTAAAGTTAAATATTAATATATTTCACTTACAACATTAGCACCTTGCATGCCAACTCATCATGCCTCCTGTTTGCACTTAAATGATGTCACTATGCACACCGAAAACTCATAGACATAGTCATCATATTCTGTTCTTAGCTACTGATTTTTTATAAATTGCTTGTGAATCCTGTCTTTACAATCATCCTCAGGTTTTTAGAAAAGTACTACATAACTTCCAGGACTATCAAATCCCTGACAAAGGTGAAAGTTTACAGGCACACAGAACAGAAGAAACAGCTCCCTGTAAAAATTATCATTGAAATATACTTTTAAGGAATTAAAAAACTAAAATTGTTCATTTTTTCTTATTCCTTTTCTTTTCTTTCTTACTTTCTTTCTTTTTTGACCAGTAGTGTTTGGTTTTACCCTCGGCCTATGGGCTATCTTGCCTTTAGTTCTTGGTTCCCCAAGCAGTGTCAAGTGTGGGTTACTTCTCGAGAAGTGAGCCTTAGGTCAAATTAAACACTGGTTGGCCACTGCCAAAATTTCTGTGGCATAATTGCCCTAGCATATTTTGCAGGCAAGACAGATTGTAGGTCAAAGGTTTTGTGGCTGTACTGGTGGTCACATTTCTCTTTTGGAAGACTGCAGAGTACCTTCCTGCACAAGAGACTTCACCACATAGTGGTGAAGTTTCCATGTAGGCACCAGCTCAACTTCTCCATGTTCAATGAGATGTGTGCATGTTGTCCGTAGCAATGGGGCTCCACTGTCAGTTTGTGGAGAGGAACTTCTTGTCTTAGAGTTAGTCTGGGGTCTGGGGATTTTCATAAGACTCCCTTTGGCCAACAACTTACTTGAATGCAACCTAGTATCTCCACTGAAAGCCTTGCCTGGCTACAAGAGAGACCAGTTGAGACTCTGTATCTCTCCTTACTAGGAGTCCTCATTAGGATCACCTTCATAGATTCCGGAAAGTTTCCATTGTACTAGGTTTCAACAACACCCCCCACATTCTCCTCCAATTCTAGTCATTTTGCCCTTCAATCACACCCTCTACCCCATCTAACTCCCCACCCAATCCTCTGCTCCTCCAGCCTCCAACAGTCCCCAGTCTGCCCCTAAAATCTTTTCTACTTCCCCTCCCAGGGAGATCCCTGCATCCCACTAGATCTCTTCTCTTGACCTAACCTCTCTGAGTCTATGGATTGTATTGGTTATCATTTATTTATTGGTTAATAACGATTATAGGTGGATACATACCATATTTATCTTTCTGGGTCTGGATTACATCACTTGGGATAATTTATTCTAGATCCATCCATTTGCCGGAAAATTTCATGATATCATTTTTTTTTAAAGTTGAGTAATACTCCAAATCAATAAAATGATTCCTAATGATATTCTGCTAGATAGACTGATAGATCATTGCCTTATCCAGTCATGATTTGAGAGGCTTCCTCTGGCTGCAGATGAGAACAGATGCAGAAACCCACAGGCAGACATTTTGAAAAGAGAGTTAAAAATGGGAGATCTCCATCAAATATCTCACATCAGAGCTCATAAAATCTCTCAGAAGAGGAGGTGGAAAGACTGTAAGAGTCAGAGGGGATGGAGGACACCAGGAGAACAACACCCCCTGAATCAACTGAGCAAAGCTCTTATGAACTCACAGAGACTAAAGCAGTAAGCACAGGGCATACATGGGTCTGCATCAGATCCACTGAGTATGTATTATATATAGCTTTCAGCTTAGTATTTTTATGGGACTTCTAACCGTTAGAACAAGTGCATTTCTAACTCTTGTGCCTGCTCTTGGGACTCTTCCTTCTGTTGAGTTGGCATGTCCAGCTCCAATACCATAGTTTTGCTTCATCTTACTGTATTTTACTTTGTCATATTTGGTTGTTATCTCTTAGAAGCCTGTTCTTTTCCAATGAGACAGAAAGGGAGTGGGTGCAGGGGGAGGGGAATAAAAGTTTGTAGCCCCTATGGAATTCCCTGGAGAGTCCTACTTAATGTAGGAGGTGATGAAGAACATTACACTGCTAATTAGAGTGCTGAGTCTAATGTCGGGTCATATGAACAAAGCAATAATTACAGGTTAAAGAGGGGAATCTCAACAGGTCACTGCTCAGAGATTATAATATACTGTAGACTTCTCCATCCTGCTTTCAGACCTATAAACCGAAAGCATTTGTATTGATAAGTTCAAACATAATATGTAAATATATTTTAATGAATTAAAATGTAATCTTCATGCTCTGGCAGAGGTGTCCTTCATCCAAGTCAAATTCAGAGAAAAAAACCACAGACCCTATATCACTGTGGATTTCTTTGAAATAGTACTGGATTGCTGAATTGGCTAAAATCTGTTATAATTCTTTATTGCTTAGGAAAAATATTCTCTAGAAAAGTACATTCAATATACATTTTCTTTTCCTCTATTAGCTCTTTATTATCTTCAGAGTTCAAGAAGTACATACATGCTTCATTTTTTTTGGTATGGAAAAGTTTTGTACAGATTGAAACTGAAACACTTTTGAAAATATTTAATCTATTGATCTAGAAACTTCTCAAAATATGATAATGACATGGGATAAACCTTTATATTTAGCCAGGCGTTGGTGGTGCATGCCTTTAATCCCAGCACTCAGGAGGCAGAGGCAGGCGGATCTTTGTGAGTTCAAGGCCAGCCTGGTCTACATCGCAAGATCCAGGAAAGCCACAAAGCTACACAGAAAAACCCTGTCTCGAAAAACCAAAAAAAAAAAAAAAAAAAGAAAAGAAAAGAAAAGAAAAGAAAAAAATAACCACCTCTATATTTTTAGTATCTTTCTTATGAAGGAAACTTTATTGGGAGTAGTTGAAATGTTTTAGGAAGTCAATTTCTAAATTTTCAGAGATTTAGATCTACAATTAGCTAAGTAAACAAAAATATTTGATAACATCTGTATATTTAGAATATTATACTGAAGACTATTTTTCCCCAAGCTACCCTCGGTTCCATTACCATAACACTTCTAACTCAAATCTTAGAACAAAAGCCACATTGTTTTGAAAACTTTTGGGTATCTCTGAAGATGGATATCATTTATCATTCCATGATTTTCCATAACCATTATTTCATGACATGTATCACATTTTCTGTTGTTCTAGAACCATATGTAGAAGTTTCTGACTTTTACCTCATAGTCCAGAGCTGAGATTGGAACTGAGGTTCACTCGTGAGTGTATAATTGTCTTTGCTTTATGGTAAACGTGTCCTGATGACAAAAACACATGGAAATCATATTGATAGGACACTGAGAAAATGTAATTGATAATTTCATGTTACAGTAATTTCAAGCCATATTCTTAGTAATTCTTATCTTCTTAAAAGTGCCCCACATACGGGATCAGAAACCAGTGTTAAAATCCATCCTTTGTGTTTATTGATTGTGAGGACTAGGACAAGTTAATTTCAAATTAACTTTCTTAACTATAAAATAAAGGGACTGTGTGACTTGATCTCCAAAGCTAACTGACCATTTCTATGGGAGTCGTGTTCAAAAATTTATGATAATATATTCAAGTGATATATAGGGAACATGTCTTCTGGCAAAGAACCGTGAGACATATGGGCAAAGAAGACATGCATAGATTCTACTCTTGCAAATCCTCTAAACATGGCAAATCATGTTAATATTATATTTATAGTTTCTATTATTAAATATGATTACAATAATTTTATATCCAAGTCTCTTCTTATTTAATTACTTATCAATGTCTTTTAAAATACCTTTTAGACAGATGATATTTCAAAAGATTTTGCTGTAATATATATGTTTACTTCTTCATCTTCCTAGAATAGGAACTGAATTCCTTGGGAAAAAGAGGTTAATAATCTTTATCCCCAAAGTAACACAAGTAGAATTGTAAATGGTTAGATATTTGTAAATGAATGCATGAATAAATTTGTATCTCATGATCCCACTTGCACTATGTAACTCATTGTTATAAGATAGCATTAGACTTGTCTTTTATGCTAAATTATAAAATGTTCCTATATTAATAAATGATTTAAAATCTGTAAAAAAGGAGACACTGGACATTTATATTGATGGTTTGAATATAAATGAAATCCATGTAGACATGAAACATTTTTATGAACATGTCTGGTTTTAAGATAATTATAATAATTTTTCTATTTATGTACAGTAATATTTCATTTACGGTATTATGCAAGATATTGTAATTCAATGTTTCCCAAAATGTTTGTTTAAGTGTATTTTAGCACATTTGACATTTATAATATGCCATGTGTCCCAGGTCATTCTTTAATTTTGAGCAATTTTATTAGAAATGGGTGTCTTAAAGTGAAAAACTTAGGAATTTGATTAAGTGGGAAAACTGAAAAGCAGTCAAAAGGTTATCTTTTTATAACTTCTCTTTTGAAATAATTATAGACTCACAAGAATTTGCAAAAATAGTACAGAAAGGTCCTTTATACCCTTCAACGAGTTTTCTCCAAAGATAACAACTTGTATAATTTCCGCTTAGTCTCAAAATTAGAAAATTGCTATTGGTACGGGATATAGGTTCTATATAATTTCCTTATATGTATATAATTCTATATGGACTTATAGTTATAGTTCCATGTAACACCCGATCAATACATAAATGTTTAATTTTATTATCTAGCTATATTTCTTCCCTTGATACTTTTTAGACTTTATCTGTTACTACACTGAATTTATAGATGAATTCTACCTTTTGATTGCTTTATGCTTCCATAAAAGAGCAATTAAACCCTTAGAGTCAGGATGTATGTAAAAGGCTATGCAATATGAAATATATGAAATTCTGCTAGAATTTCAAATGGACTTAGTATTTGTGCTCTAGTGTCTGCTGTATCTTCTATTATGAAACATAACTTTATACACTAAAGAACAGAAAATGTTATTTCAAATTATGATAATGTCAGTGCTGAGAATTTTTATCAAAAGAACATTTAAAATTTAAACTTCAGTAATTTTTAGAAAAATGGGAAAATGCTAGTGAAAATCAGTGTTCAAAATTGATGTAAGTTTCTCCTAATCAATATGAACACCACTAACAATTCAAACAAGAAAATCATTTAATCAATATGAAACTCACATAGCAAGAATAATTACATTAAAATAAATTACAAAGAAACACTCAACTCTTATTTTGACTACATTATGTATAAAAAATCAAGCTATGTGATACAACCTGCTATGGAAATGTCATACATTCTACCAATAACAATACTCTTTAAGGGATTAAGTTGCATATTTAACATGTAAGTAACTATTATTTAGATTATATTGATTTAATATATTAACTTTTCTAGGCTAATATTCTGTAATAACATTTGTACTAACATGTACCCTCTTGAGAAAAATAGATAAATTCAGAAACTGTCATAATATATTCATATGCACGTTACATACAAGATGGGTTTTTCTAACAATTAAGGAAAAAGATTGAATTTAGAATAAGTATTGTCAATGAGTTTTGTGGAATTACATATCACTAACAAAAAAAAACAGAAAAAATGGCTTTTTTCTAGTTAGCTGTATCTAGTTATTATTTAAAATAAAAAAATCTTAAAATGATTTTTAATGCTGATGATATAATTGTTTCTCAATTCAGAGAAATACTTTAGTTTTGTAAGTTTTCTTGTAGTCTTTGCAGTGTACTTTTAGTCCGTCAAAATTATATATATATATAATTTTTAGAATTAGCTACACACTAAAAATCATGTAGAGATTTAAATTTTATTTTCCAGTTGAAAAAAAGCAGGATACATTTTATCCATCTTGTTTACACTGCCTCATGGGAGCATGACAAGATCCGGAGGTAGAGACAGCCTTTTCTGTTCTAGGAGCCTCTGCATTTTGTACTTTGTAGAGGAGTGGGGAATGCTTTGCTTTTCATTCTAAGGTAGGAGACAATCTTTACTTTCCTGTTCTTGGAGAAAGATCATAAACAGATACATGATATACAGCTGAATGGATCAGAATTCCAAGAAAAAAGTAGTTCAGTGTTCTAATGGTTCTGATTATGAATGCTGTACTATTAATAGAACAGATCCTACATCTATCTGTATTGGATACAAAGCTGGAGGTCTTGACAAAGAGCTCTCTGTAGGAGGGCCACAGATATTTGCAGAACAATGAAAACAATGAAAGAAGACCTTCCAAATGCAGAAGACCAAGAGCAAAGCCCCAGGGAACTAAAATGGAGATACTTTACTCCAGTGAAGTAAATAACAGGTTAAATATTTGACTGTGGAGTAAATAGACACTGTTTCTAAAAGGCCTGAGAAACCATTACCACAAAATGAGTTAAATAAGTAATTGATCACTTCTTTTATTTCTTTTCATTCCTTGCCCTCTAGTCATGAGGAATCCAAAGTCAAGTTAGATGTATGCAGAGATGGTTATCAAAGTGCAGGGCAAGGAGTGAAATACAAAAGCAAACTACATCTTGCCTAAATTTTCAGCTTCTTTCTTGATCAGGCTGGCAGGGCCATATGGAGAAGGGGATCACCTCTTTAGACAAGGTTTAAGGTTTTGATTACTTTTATACTTATTCATTTCTGAGAGAAGCATTTTTTCTTCTGATAGTGACTCAAAAGTTCTTAAGATATTCATAAAAATTCTTAGAGAACCTGAGGAGTCATAGCCTCAAACTTTCAAAAGACAAGTAGATTAGAAGGTTTATTTATTAATATGTCATATTCATAGTGTTTTTGAAATGATATAATCGAGTCATTACCTTAGTTAATATAACCCAAATTTAGCTATATAAATAAGTAAAGTGAGTATATTTAACTTGGTTCGGTGACAATACACGTAAATTAAGACATGTTATTTATGAAAGGATAAATAAAAATGAAAGGGAAAGTGGATACCTTTAGGCAGGCCCTGCCAAGGTTTGTTACTAAGCAAATATGTAACAGAGCTAGTGCAAGAGATTTATTGGGGGGAGGGTATGAAAGGCCTCATTGGTGTGGGTACTTGAGGGAGGCAGACAGAGAAGAGGAAGAAGAAAAGCAATAGAGAAAAGGAAGAAGAGGCAAGAGAGAAGAGACAAAGAAAGGAGTAAGATACAAGAGAGGTGAGAGACAAAAGAGGTTAAGAGACAAAGAGAGCAAGCTCTGCCTGGAAGGAACTTTTAAAGGATACACATGTTGCATAGCTGAAGGTGGATAAGCACCTGGCAACAGATGATGAAGGAACTGTGTAACTGCTTTGGCTGCAGAGGCAGGCTGATGCTGTTGTGGAAACTGTTAATATAGTTTACAAAAATAATTCTTGACATAAGAATTTCATTATGGTTTTAGGATCCTCTGTTTTGAATTTTGCAAATTTTCAAAATTGTCAGTGGCATTGACAATGATCAATAGAAACGTGTGAGTGTGTGTGTGTGTGTGTGTGTGTGTGTGTGTGTGTGTACACTCTGGTAAATATATCAAATTGCCATTTTGAATTGAATGACAAATATTTTTTAATTATATACAGCATATGATCTGAGACTTAGTTATGTGTATATATATTTCAGAAATGTCAGTGAAGCTAATTGTAAAGTACATAGTGTTCTTTTCTGCTTGTCAACTGCTCCAAATAACTTGGTCATCTGTTATCCACTTCAATTAGAGAGGGGTAGTCTTCTATGGAACAATATATAAGTGAATCTGATACAAAATTTTTAAATTGATATGGTATATAAAGTTTATAAAGGTTCACTATGAAATTTATCATTCCTTTATTGGGGAGATTTCTGAAATAATGCTTAAACTATTAGCATAAGTCATAAATGGTTCTTAATTGACAAAAGAATTTTCAGAAAGATCTATAGAGAACAGTACTAATTATAGTTAATAATTATGGTTCCACACATATTTGCATCAGCTACTAAGAATCTGTAATGCTTTCCAGGAATGACCAGTATTTTGTAAGCTCTGTCTTACAGAAATGGCTCCATATATAACTATGTGAATGGGTAAATACAAAGTAATTAGTATATCCTATAGCCCGTGCTACTAGCTTTACTAACATTTTTTCAATTCAGCCCCACAAAATTCAATTAATCTTCAATATCAAACTTAATTCATATTAATATAATATCTCCGTAATATCACAGCTTGATACTTAATGAAAGGAAAATGACAGATTGAATATCTAGAGCAACCCAGTATAACATAACATTTTTATGCTCACAAAGTACTTTTGAAAATCTTAAAAGGCCTGAACTAGGCCCCTGCATATGGGAGACTGTTGTGTCGCTTAGTCTGTTTGTGAGACCCCTGGCAGTAGTATCAGGATCTAGCCCTGGTGCATGAGCTGGCTTTTTGGAGCCCATCACCTATGGTGGGATGCCTTGTTCACCCTTGATGTAGGGGGAGGGCTTGGTCCTGCCTCAACAGAATGAACCAGGCTTTGCTGAGTCCACATGGGAGACCTTGCCCTTTTGGAGGAGGGGACAAGGAGTGGTTTGAGGGGAAAGGTGAGGGGGGGAGTGGGAGGAGGGATGAGAGGGGAATCTATGATTGGTGTGTAAAATGAATAAAAACTTTCTCAATTAAAAAAATAAAAGAAATGTCACAGTGGGCCCATATTTCAACAAACTGTGAATGTACATGCAAACCCCTCTATACTGTGTGTCTATAAGAACATTTATCTTGCTTTATTAACTGTAATAATTATGGAAACAATTTATGAATATGAATTACCTACTGATCATTCTATCGCACACTTTACCCAGTTAATCTCAGCCAATACTATAATTCATTGTTGTGTGGTCTATGTCTAAATTATATCATTATAGTTTTTAAAAAGATTCATCTTTATTTTTAAGTATGTGTATTTTGCTTATATACATATGTAGCATGTGTATGCCTAGAGCCCGTGTATCCCTAGAGTCCAAAAGTAGACACTAGATCCTCTGTAATTGGAGTCACAAAGAGTTGTGAACTGCCGTGTGTGGGGAATGGAGCAGCAAGTGTACCTTCAGGCCCGTCCTTTTCATTTCATGGACTGTATAAGCTGGATAATGATATAGAATATTGAAAGTATATTCATTTACTTCCAAAATGGATAGTGCTAACATAGATCAACTGATACTACTTGATTCTACTTTGAATGAGTGATGTAATTATATTATAATCTTAAAAAATTAAAAACAAGAAATAAATACATATAACCAAGTCACTGGAGGAATGCCATTTTCCTGTCTTGCGAAAGGTGGGGATTTTTTTCACATGAGGTGGCCTGAAAGCTTTGTCAGATTTTTTCTTATAATGTCTGGAAATTATACTGGACTGTCAACAATGGAGAGAGATCACTGATGCCAAAAAGCTTATAAATTTATATGGAGAAATGGACATGTTGGTGCCAAGCATCAGGAAACAATGTTCAAAAGTCATGCAACACGATCCTTCTTTCTCTTTCATATTTACAGATAAAAATGCAATGACTTTACTTTCCAAAGAAAGATTCTGAAATTATTGAAAAGATGTACAAATTTATTTTGTATGAGAATACAGCTTTTATGAAATTTTATATCACAGGGAGAAATATATATTTATTAAAGTAATAAAGGAACATAAAAGTGAAAGAAAAATGGAGAAAAGAAAGGAAGCTAATATTTACAGAGTTCTATATAATACTTTAAGTATGTTTAATAAATTAGTTCATAAAGCCTTCATAAGTACTATAAAATAAACATTATTAACACTATCTAAAAGGTGTTGTAAATGAGACAAAGAAATTAAAGAGCTTACTAAATACTAAACATCTAACATACTCAGAAGAAAAAAAATGTGGTTGACTCAACAATTCAAGTTTTGGATTAGAGGACCAAACTGAAGGGATAAAACATAATTATGTAATTGCTGTCTTTTGTGGCTCATAGTTCTATTAAACCACTCAAAGTAATAACATTTCACAAGCAATAAAAACTCAAATTTCAAGGGGGAAATAGCTTTGAGAGACATAATGAAATATGGATTACAATCATGTATGTTTTAACCCAACTATAACACAAAACAGCTCTTTAAATATTTATGAAAATTTCATATTGCTCTACGTCTCTTGCTCATGCAATCTTATTCATTTTGTCTTATTCTAGACAACATTTTTCTTTCATTTCAATATTTTTAGCATTTTTTTAGTTTGAGAAATTACAGATAATTAATTACTCTCTGCCCCTCCGGAAAGACTTAAATTATTATGAAAAAATGGAATTCAAAATTTTGAATGTGCAGTAGGGAAAAAATCACATTGGCAGTAATTATTGGCAATTAAATGCTTTAAGATTAGGAAGATAAATATAGTACTGTCTTGCCAGTCAAATTCCTCAGAGTCATAAAGGAAGAGACATGCAGAGATTCCTTAAAGGGATGGAAGTTTTTTTTTTTTTTTTTTTTTTTGTAATAATATTTGGAAGGAGAATGACTATAACCACGTGAGTTGAGACTTTAAGCAATATATCCTCCTAAGGAGGTTGTTATAATCTGGATGGAAACTGCGTGACTCACCATATCCTGGAATTTATTTTGTCTTTAAAAACAGAGAAGCTTGAATATGAACTACAACTAAGTTGTTATATTTGGTATAATTTAGTGTAAAGTATAATGGATAGCCCAGAGACTTAGGATAGAATCAAGCACTACTGGTCAAACAAAAGTTAAGGAAAAGATTCCTACTCTTTTGCTATACTCATAGAGCAGTACCTAGCCAAATTGTCATCAGAAAAGCTTCATCCAGCAACTGATAGGAGCAAAACTGACGAGACCCACAGTCAAACATTAGGCAGATCTCAGGGAACCCTGCAGAAGAGGAGAAGGAGGAAGGATCATAGGAGCCAGAGGGGTCAAGGATACCACGTGAAAATGGCCTACAGAATCAACTAACCCAGCTTACAGGGTCTCATAGAGACAGAATCGACAACTAGGGAGCTTGCATAGGACTGACCTAGGCCCTCTGCATATATATTATGGATGTGTAGCATGGTATTCTTTTGGGACTCCTAACAGTGGGAGAGGGGGGTGTCTATGACCCTTTTACCTGCTATTGGGACCCTTTTCCTCTTACTGGGTAGCATCATATAGCCTTGATATGGGGATTCGTGCTTAGTCTTACTGCATCTTGTTATGCCATGTTTGACTGATATCTCAGGGATGCTCCCTCTTTCCTGAAGGGAAACTATGGAGGACTAGATCTGGGGGAAAGAGAAGGTGGGGGCACTGAGAGGAGAGGCAGGAGGGACAGTGGTCAGGATGTAATGTATGAGAGAAGTTTAAATAACAAATCAAACAAAAACCTCACCATTTACATACAATTAAAAATGCATCTCAACAAGGTAGCTTAGACATGTTTTTCAGAACTGGAAATAGTTCTTTCCAATATCTATATCCTTCCAATCCCATGCTATTTAATACTAGGATACTTGTACTACAATTAAAAATGTCTCCTAATAAACCACACTGGAATGTAAATAGCAGTTTAATCAAATAGTGAACAATGTAAGATAAGCTGGCAGCATGATGCTGACAATGCATTTATGTACAAAAGATGTTAGGTGAGAATTGTCCATGGGTAGCTCATATACTTTTAAGTCTGGAAGGCAGAGACATTTTGTCCTAAATTAGCTTCTTGAAGATGTTTGTATAGCAGACAGCTTAGACAATAAGTAGTCTTCCTCAGGAGCAATATGTAGGCATTCTTACTGTCCAATAGAGATTTGGCATCTCTAATGTGTGGACTCCTCTCCTGTCTTACAACCCATTGGGCTAACATCTAACATCTGGCCTTAAATCTGTAGAGTGGGGACTGGAGTTTGTGCAATTATTACAGTAACACACCCATGTCTCTCTGACATGTTATTGTGTTATGTGCCAGTACTCATGAACTTTAGGTATTTTCTATTGTCAACTTTCAAGTAGGGTCAAATCTTAGACTTGTCACAATTATATGCAGGTTTTCAAGATTAGGAAATGTTTTCAAAGAATATTAATTCTTTCTTCATTGCATAAAATGCCGCAAACAAGCTAGACTCAGCAGTTGAAAACACTTGAATGACTAGGTAATTTTATTGCTCTACAGAGCAAGGTTTAAATCCTAATTCCATCACTTGTTTGTTAAACACTGGCTTCCTTATATATTAAATGATTCTTAGAATCTCTCATAAATTTTGTACCCCAAAATATAGTATAATATACTAGTCATGTAATAATCAATAAATACCATCATATTTATAAATTACAATGAATAATTTTATTAAAGCTTTGCCATTAAATTTTAGCACATGTTGTTCAGAGATTAATTTTCTTTTTTAGGTAAATATTGTAACTTGATGGTACTACTATGAGAACAGGATTATAAATACAATTATCTTTTTAAATTTTTCCCTCATATTTTCTCTTTCCTTTTTGCAAAGTCAGTATGTCAGAAATTTTCTTTCTTCTTTTCCAGAGATTCTTCAACCTAAGTTAATTTCTTAAGATTATTCCCTTGTACAGTTTCTTGCCTTTTTCATAGAATGGACCAAAGATTGTACTTATGATGTTTAACCTTTCTGGCATCCTAATACATGATTTCAATAAAAGTGATCATAGTAAGCAAGAAATTCTGTTCGAGATGGCCACATAGATACCTTATGAGTCCAATTATATCATTTTTCATTCAAGAACTATTTATGTGCTTTCAGTTCTGAAACATGTACATAGCATTATTATTATTATTATTATTATTATTATTATTATTATTACATCCTGACCACTATTTCTCTTCTCTCCTTTCCTCTCAGTCCCTCCCCACACCACCTCTCTGACACCCTCCCACTTCCCCTCCTGTTCTATTCAGATAAGGGCAGGCCTCCCATGGATATCAATCAAACATGGCATATCAAGTTGCAGTAAAACTAAATACATCCCTTCATATTAAGGTTGGACAAAGCAATCCAGTATGAGGAATAGGGTCCCAAAGGTCAGCGAAAGAGTCAGAGACAGATCCTACTCCCACTGTTAGGCATCCCACAAGAAGACTAAGCTACAGAACTGTAACTTGTGCATTGGGCCTAGGCCAGTCCTATGCAGGCTCCCTGATTATCAGTTCAGTCTCTGTGAGTCCCCATGAGCCCAGGGCAGTCAGCTCTGTGCATTTTCTCATGGAGTTCCTGGCCCCTGTGGCTTCCATAATCCTTACTTCCCTTCTTCCACAGGATTTCCTGAGCTCTACCTAATGTTTGGCTGTGGGTTTTTTTTATCTGTTTCCATCAGTTGCTGGATGAAACTTCTCTGATGACAACTGGGCTAGGCACTAATCATACATAGCATTTTTATGGAACTTGTATAATTCATCTGTACCAATTTTGTGAATAAAAACAAAACTACATATTTAAATAAATATAAATCTGAAAAAAAATTACAAAATGCTATGAAAATTACTATTGTCAGTATGTTAAACTTAGAGAGGAAAGTAAGAAAGTAATAGAGGTTTAAGTAACTTAAAACTAACACTATTTGCTTTAGTTAAATATTCACATACTCCTTACCTCTCCTTCCTTATCTCCTTAATTTCTTTGTTAAAATTAGTCACATCCCCAGTAACTACACACAGCCTTTCTTGCTATTATTGTTGTGATGTCTGAGCCCAATTAATGAAATTCATTTCTCTTTATTCACACAGGTCACACATTTTACTTTACTAAGGAATCATATTCTTCCTTAGAACCAGTTGTTGATTTGCCATATCTCTTCTGTCAAATTGTAAATCATCCGAACTTCAAAATTTGTAATGTAATTATATTTATAATATGCTACAAATGCAGTGAACAATATTTACAGATACTTCCTAAGTGGAGAGCACTGACTTTGAACAATCAAGCAAGGAGAATTGAGACCTCATTGTCATATTTCTAGTGCATCTTCTTTGAACATTTACTGGAATCAAGGCATTGTGCTCGTCACTTTATTTGTATGACAACCCCTTAAATTACCTATATGGTTAATTACATTTTATATCCTAAAGTAAGAGAAGCTTAACATGGGTAATTTCCACAAATCATATAGCACTTTAGCGATAAAATAGGTTTAGGAGCCCATGTTATCAATTTTCTCTGCAAGAAGTCAATGTAAGAATGTAGGTCTCATTCAAAATGTATCACTATGCTTATTTCTAAAGAAAGTGCCAAAGAATGTTTCTAGTCCATTAAAATATGCTGTAATTTCATGAATGATAAATGCAAAAAAAGCTTTCCTTATTGCATTGACAGCTAAAAATATATTTTTAAAATCACAACTTTCTGTGGTCATTCAAAAAGTATCATTTAAAATTATAGAGATGGAAGGTTCTTAACTTACCACAACTAACTCTGTGAATACTTGATTAGACCTTCAAGGAATTATAAAAATCATCTTGTCTTAGGAACAACATAAGACATTAAATAAAGGCTAAGGAATTTTTTTTTCCTGTGGCCATTCTACCTTGGGAGTAGAAAATGATCTTTATAATTTATATTAAAACATCATTTTATTTGTTCTTTCACAAAATTCTCATTCACAATCTAGAAGAATTCCAAGGACATAATACTCTCAATGGTCAACATGTGATTTTAGAAGCACAATGGCATTCTGCAGCAGCCTGTTAAACAAACTTTGCCCCAATAATTATTTAAAGATCGTTTCTTACATCTTAAATCATGGTATATCACATGTTAAATGTCACAACTTGAGTTCAGGTGAGCAGTGGTTACTTGAATTCATTCATCAAACGTGATATTTTGTTTGTGCTCTAACAAATAAAGCTTGCCTGGAGATCAGAGTGTAGAGCTAGCCACTCGTTAACCATAGAGGCCAGGTAGTGGTGGCACACACCTTTAATCCTAGCACTTGGGATCTCGTGCCTTTGATCCCAGTACTTGGGAGGCACATGCCTTTAATCCCATCACTAGAGAGGAGGAGACAGGAAGTGATATGGCTGGGCAGAGAAAGGAATATAAGTCAGGCCGAAACAGGAGCTCGGCCCCCTTTCAGGCTGAGGAGTTGGCAAAGTAAGAGGTGGTGGCTGTGGCTCGCTCTTTTGTCTCTCTGATCTTTCAGCATTTACCCCTATATCTGACTCTGGGTTTTTATTATTAAGATCAATTAGAATTTGTGCTACAATCAAGACTTTATGAAGCTTCTACCACTAACAGAAATAAGGTATTTTTTTTCTGAAAACACAAGCTCTACTAAAATGTGACGACTTCTGTCTACACATGACTATACACTATGTGTAGTCTAGACAGGTAAAACCAAATTATCAATACATGATCACAATAATATTCATTTCAAAATAGAATTAGACAGAGGTGAAATGCGTACCTATGTAAAAACATGGTCAGTTATAACTAATTATGCAAATCACAGATTTTCATTGAACTAAACTCTTTAAAATAATCTACGTCTTAAAAACGGGAATAGAAGTAAAGGGTCTAAGGGTGAGAGGAGGCCTCTAGGCCAGTAGAGGCACATAATAATGGTAAAAGTTTGGGACAGATGCTTTGGAAAGAGATGAGTGTGCGAAGGAGGAAATGGTGAGAAAGGAAGGGTGTATTGTAGGGGAATTTCATAGACCTCCAGTTTATCCTTTGGAAATTGAGGAGGCATGAGCATGTTTTAACAAATAAATTACAGGATCACGTGAAGATATGACAGAAAATGACACAATAATTCAAAATTAAAGGGCTCGAAGAAGTACAAAATTTGAAGAATGGGAGGATACTTGGAATCAATACTAACTCAAATGAAAGATGATCGGGCACTAAGATAGCAGTAGGAATAAAGAAGAGAGAGAGAATTGTGACCGGATATCTACATCCAGAGCATATAAAAATATTTGGTTTGATGTTTCTTCTGTTGTCCTGTAAGATGGAATTCTGAAATTTGGTCATTGGGATGTGTAAATACTTATATAAAGTAATTGGTGTTATGACATGTAAATATATAAGTGATTAGTGTATATCATTAGCTATGCTAATTGCCTCACTGGTGATACAGTTAACTTAGCATTTCAAAACAGCACAAGTCTGATGTAAATAACACACAGTGCTTACATATACCTCCAAATCATATTGTCTCCTAAATATGTACCATTTTTATAAAGTATCAGCTAAAAATGTTTAATAAAACCCCCCACAAACTTATTGTCTTCTTTACTGAAGCTGGAAGTCTAAAATGGGTAGGAAGGGTATGCATTCCATCTGGAGACCCTAAGAGAGAGTATTATTATTGTTGTTGTTGCTGTCTTTTACAGCAGCTAAGGGCTGCTTAATTCTTTCTCTCATGTGTTGCTCTACTCTGTTTCTGTTAAATACCATTTAGCTCTACTCCTTTGGCCTCCCACTGGTAACCACCCTTGAGATCTAACAGGGAACATGTGGACAATCACAAATAAACATCTCACTTCGAGATCCTTAATCTAGAATATATGCAAAATCACCTTGTTGGTATAGGGTAAAACCTACTGCTTCTGAATTTAGGATAAGGCCAACTTTGAACATTAATCATCATGCTTATCACAGAGCACAGATTACAAAATTTGTATAATATCCTGGCCATTCCCACATGACAAATCACTGTTCCAAAATACCTGTAACTTTGGGATATCCATCTAGACATTTACAAATGTAGAAAAATATAATATAATACAATTTCATGAGTCTATGATGAAACTGTATAATATAAATATGAAAATTATTTAATTCTGTTTTTATACTGATTTTGTTTGTAGTTCAGAGGAATATCTTGCTTTGCCTTTGTTCTAATTTTTTGTCATTTTAGAAAATCTTTCCACCTTAGTTCTGCAACTTCTGTACTGCAGACATTAGTACCACATACCTGTCCATAAATCGACCAATGAAAAGTTTTCTGCGTTAGATATTACATAAAGGAAAGCCAATGAGGGGTCTATTCTATTTTCAATCAGGATTATGATTCCTTTACTATGTCTCTAGCTTGATTGAATTCTACCTGCAAGGGTAAATAATTCATTCTTACATTTTATACCAGTAGTAATACAAACTTTTAAACTGCTTAGTAATGATTACGAAATGATTATTTCTTAGCTTAAGTAAGTCTATGTGAAAGACCTGGGTATAGTCACAGGGCAAGCCAGAACATGAGAAGTTAGACAGGGATGAATCCCATTCACGGAAGAAAATCAACATACTTTTACAATCAGGGTCATGGATACTTAAAAAAATTTTTTAAATCATCTCAATTTGTATTTCATGTCATGTGTGTCCATGTACCTATTGAAATAAAAGGTTTCTATTTCCTGTTTTTTAATCCTCTTTATTCACAAACCACATGTTTCCATAAGACAGGTACACTTTTTTCATTATGTGATCAGAAAGGATAATTTTTTTCTGCACATACAACCAGTTCTCTAATATGAACTGAGTTTCTCAAATTTTTTTGTGTGATTTCACTGCTCTGGAATTAATGCAGACGCCACACATTAAGGGAAATATTCCATAAGACTTGTCCCTAAACATAAAATGTCAATCATCACCCCAGATTTTGATTTTTTATTTCTGACATACAGCCTGTACACCAAATTGCCAACAATCTCTTCTTTGGTTTTAATAATATGCTATAATGGATAATAGAAATCAGGAAAATGTTCCTTGTATGAGTTTAATTATTTATTAGAAAGGATATTATAAGAGATGCAGATGAGGAGCCTGACAGGGTATCTGTGGGCAGGGCATATGAGAAGTGGCTTGGAGCTTTTACACGGCTTTCTAGAAGCTTTATGAACCCTATATCTGTGAATTTTAATGACGGCTTTGTTCAATAGGCATACTGAGTAAATCATTGGACACTGGGGATCAATTTAATGTTTGAATTTTTCTCCTTCCCTAGTGCTTGGTATGTAAGACTGAAAATTTCCAACATTTTCATCACATGATTGGTTCTCCCAAAAACCAGTTTCTATACTGAACCTATATGTAAGTCCTTGCTATCAGATACCTTATTAGCACACAGAAATAATTCAAAGTGTTTTAGGCATTGTATGCCAAGAAATAGAGATGAAGACTAAATATATACTACTTATTTAAAACACAATTTTACTATAAAGACAAATAGCTTATTAAAAATGGTGAAGAAAAGGAATCTAAATTGTCATCAAGTGTGTCTATTTTACATTGTGATAACTAAAAAAAGAAAATTTTGTCCAAAACTAAATGTGGGTAAAATTGAATTATCACCTACATATATATATATAATTACCATCCTTTATTTTAGATAATTTTTGAGAGAAATCAATATATTAGACTATAAAGAGCACAGTGGCATGCTGTTTATATGCTGACTTTTATCACAGAATTTATGAAAAGGGGTGCATAGAATATAGAAGGAATTTTATAACCATTTCATGGTTGAATCAGTCAATAATTGCTTATGTTTAATTCTTTCTGAATTTGACCTTCCTTGATAAACATCATCTGGAATGAGCAAAGTCCTCAAAAATAAAGAAAAAGCTGTGTTTCAAAAAGAAGAGGCTACATAACATCTGTACTTTTCAAAACTAGTAACAGTAATGCTTAAAACTTTAGCATATTAAAATTATAAGTTATGATTCTGAAGTCGCCAGGCAGGAAGTATAGTATAGGTGGGATAAGCAGAGAAGAGAATGCTGGAAAGAGTCAGGAGTCACCAGCCAGACACAGAGGAAGCAAGATGTGAAGGCAGAACTGAGAAAAGGTACCAAGCCACGTGGCTAAACATAGATAAGAATTATGGGTTAATTTAAGTGTAAGAGCTAGTCAATAATAATCCTGAGCTAATGGCCAAGCAATTATAATTAATATAAGCCTCTGTGTGTTTACTTGGGTCCAAGTGGTCACAGGACCATGGGAGCAGAGCAGGACCAGGAAAACTTCAGCTACATTGTGAAGACAAAAATGTGCTAATATCTTTATGAGTTTCATATAATTTAATCTCACCAGAATCCTATGGTGCAACTACTATTAAGAGACAAGGAAGCTGGGAGCAAAGAGTTCAACCTTTGCCAGGTCATAGATTAGCAATCTAGTCACATGTTCCTTTAACTCTTAAAATATCTTAAATAATAGAATCATAAAGTAGAGTTAATTTTAAAATATATACAAGTAATAATGGTTATTTGAAAAAGGAAACATAAACACATGGATATATTTTCAAGGCATGAACTCACCTTACTATATATAAAACTTGCCCTTCTAAATAGAGATGCACTTTAGCATGTGATGTGTGTTTTCATATATTTTTATGTGGATAGACATAATATAAAGGCTATTACAATATATAATTGCTAAACAATGGAAGGACAAGAAAAATGTGCATCAGTTGATGAAGTGTATCATTTGAAAACAAGGAAAACAGCGTAATGAATGTCTTGTTTTCTTAAAAACAAAAACAATCTTTCTTTTCTTGAAAAACCTTGATAAATTATATTTAAATATTACCTAGCTTCATGCAATAAAAAATTTAAATGTGGTTCTGGAGAGATGACTCAGTGGCTAAGAATACTTGTTACTCTTCCAGAAGAACTGAGTTTGATTCCTAACAACCACATGGTGCCTCACAACTGTCTATAACTCCATGTCTCTAATGACATCTTCTGATTTCTGTTGGTACCAGGCACACATGTAACACAGAGACATATATGCAAGCAAAACACCCACGTGCACAAAATAAAAACTTAAATTAAAATAAACTTAATATATTTAAATGTTAACTGTATACATACTTACAGAGTTTTAAAGGTGCTGCTTGTAAAGTAAACAACTCTGTTGTTCAATGTAAAGTGTTCTGCATGCATTTATGTCTATTTGAGGGGGTCAGATCCCCTGGAACTGGAGTTGCAGGTAGTTGTGAGCTGCTATATTGGTTCTGTTAATAAAACCCAGGTCCTCCGGTAGAGCAGCCAGTGCTCTTTACCACTGAGCCATCTCTCCAACCCTTGTTATTTGTTTTTATTAACTTCTTCTAAAAGACAAGAGATTGTATTGATTAACAAAATCATCATTATCATTACCATCACTATCACTTATAACAACCATCTTTAAGGATGAAACCTTTTTTTGTCCACTGTTTTTCACAAATGTATTACCCAGTATACTGGTTCTCCAACTATAGTTTCCAGACCATCAGCAGCTGTTGTGGGATGTGTCTGTTTTACCTCATCTGCCTACAGCACCTTCTGATTGGTTTAATAAGGAGCTGAATGGCCAATAGCTAGGCCCGAGAAGACAGAGAGGACTTCCAGGGAAGAGAGAGGAACTTGGGGGGAAGAATCTGAGAAGTGGAGTGCTGTGGGATGTTCTCTATGCTGAGAATGTGTTGCTCTGATTGGTTAATAAATAAAGTGCTGATTAGCCAGTAGCCTGGCAGGAAATATAGGCAAGACAAAGAGAGAGGAGAATTCTGGGAACAGGAAGACTGAGGAGGGGACGCTGACAGCCCCTATGATGAGAAGTAGATGTTAGGATACCGGTAAGCCACAAGCCTGTGGCAACTTATAGATTAATAGAAATTGGTTAATTTAAGATATAAGAACTAGATAGCAAGAAGCCTGCTACGGCCATACACTTTATAAGTAATGTAAGCTTCTGCGTGATTATTACATAAGTGGGCTGCGGACCTGTGGAGAAACCCTCCAGCTACAGTGGAGGATTCACCAAGTAGATGAGGCAGAAGTTGGACTGACAATACTAAGGGTAGGTAACAAGCCACATGGCAGAATATAGATTAATATATTTAATTTCTAAGAGCTAGTTGGGAACAAACCTGAACTAAGACCAAGCCTTCATATTTAATAAGATGTCTCTGTGTCATTATTTGGGAAATGGTGGTCCCAAGAAAGCTCTTTACAAGCAACAGCTTTAACTTTGAATCTGTTAGAAATCTAAATCCCTGGACACCAGCTTCAAATTTCTAAACTGTATGTTGTGGAAAGACTTTTAAGTGATTCTGTTGTAAGCTAAAATCTAAGAATCGCTGTTCTTGTTAGTAATGAAGTATAGTTATCCTTTCATAGACTCAAATAAGGATGCCTTACTCTAAGCCAAAAAATTTCACTTATATTTTAAGATTACCTAAAGTATTAAAAATTAAAGTCAGTTCAGTGTCTTTGCTAATTTAGCATGTGTTCTATTACATAGTTAATAACCAAAGTCTAGAGTCCCTTCTCTGACAGACTCTCCAGTCTCCAGTTTATAAGAATCTTTGTGACTATACTGTACACATCTAAAATAATCTCAAGATCCCTAACCATATAGAAAATCCTCTTTGTCCTCTAATATAACATAGTTGAGGTTCTAAGGATGTGCAGAACTTGGAGCAACATTATTCTGAATACTATAAAATATAAAATGAAGATCAGTTTGGGAGAAATATCTTATGAGCAAAATTAAATCAATTAAGCATAGCAAT
>CABHPQ010103079.1:64590-87058 GCA_902168405.1 Peromyscus aztecus
TCAAAGGGCATTAAACATAGATCTGGAAATAACTGCAGCAGTTTGTGAAATTTTTTTATAATATAAAACATTCAGCTGTGAACAGTAGTAGATATTTGAGAGAAATTCAGTGTATTATAATGAGAAAAAATAATCCATTGACAGTAATGAGTATGCTTACTGTAATTGTGCTTATAATGGTATGATCTGGTAAGGCAAGAAAAACAAATGACTTAAACCACTCTATTTTTTCTATGAAAAAGAATAAGCTACCCTCAATCTCATAGTCAGCCATGCAACATGCATTACTATGTCCTCCAATGAGCAGAACAGCTTCACATCTCTTTTTCCTCTCCTTTTCCTTCTCCTTCTTCTTCCTCCTCCACCCCCTCCTCTCCCTCCCCCTCCCTCTCCTCCTCCTTTTTCTTCTTCTTCATTGAAGTTCACTGTACAATCATATTTTTTTTTCAGGGAGAAGGGCATTTATACTGCTTGAAAGAGATTCCCTCATCTCTCTGGGGCTAGTCTTCATTTTATTTGTAAAGGAAGTAAAACTGCTGTGAAGACTGATGAGTCAGTAATGATCAACACCATTTTATACCAGGTCCAAGAAAAAAATGTTGACTCAATTTAGTGTTCTAAAACTGAGTCTTTTCTGGCTTTTACCAATCTCCTTTGAATCACTGTCCACTCTCCCTCCCTCTGAATGTCACTGACATTAATCAGTAGGCATACATTGGCCATAAGAATAGATTATTTTGGTTTAGTAGGATATAACACAGCAGAAAGGGTTGACATTTTCAAGTTAATATCTGTTCGTGAAACAGAAAGCCTGTCCATCACACAGAATCATAGCCTTTTACATGCACAAAATGACTATTAGACTTAAGTATAGATGTTTTATCTACATAAATTACATTTAATATATTCTTGTGGAAATCAGTAGTTTTTCATTGTAAACATTTTAAAGATAAAAATTCAAAATAAAAGCATCTATAGCACAGATGATTAATTACTTTGAAGGTGTTTTGGGGGGCTGTTTTAGGTATTTCAATTTTGTTTATGAAAGATGAGAATGAGTGTTCTCCAAGTGTGGATTCTGGAACAGACACCAAGCACATCAACATAATCTAAAATCTTGTTGGAAATGTAAATATAAGGCTTTGATCTTTACCTGTTAAATCATATTCCGTGGCTGAAATCTATAATCTTGTACGAAAATAACCTCCAAGGAAAGTACAAAACTATCCATTGAGGTTAGTAAATGAATTTATCACTACTGAAATAAATAAACTTTTAGACATTATTTTAAGAGAAAGGTCTTTTGTTTCTGTATTTTACCAAAACAATAATATTCTATATTATTAAACCATATTCATCTTTGCTATACATCTACTTCTTAATTGTTCTTTGCTTTACATGATAGCAAAAATTAAATAAAATAGTCATCAATTATCTTTTAATGCTCTATGAACAAATGATTATTATCTCTAACAAGCACTCAGAAGCTTTTATTTGATGTGTACTATAATTTAGTCATGTTCTCATAAGCAACACAAACTAGTCTTAATATCTTATGCAATTTCAATAAAATTTTAACATTTTACAATTTGGGATATATTTTCTTCCATGGTTCCAAGTCACAGCATATCATTGGTTATTCAGCCAAGCCCAGCCCTTTTAGCAGATATATTTTGTAAACATATTTTGTCTAAACTTATATCACTTCAGTGGCTCGGCATATGGTTTAGTGGTTAAGAGCACTTGTTGCTCTTACAGAGGACACAGGTTCAGTTCCCAACACCCACATGCTGCTATAAATTCTATAACTCCAAATCTAGGAATTCAGTGCCGTCTTCTGGTACCACAGGACACTATGGTGCTTTTACATACAAGCAGGAGTAACACTCATAAACATAAAAAATGATATAAATAAACTTAAAAAATAGATTTTGTCACTTCAAAGGAAATACTCTGTCCAACATTAAGAATCCATTCTTGGCCCGGTGGTGGTGGCGCACGCCTTTAATCCCAGCACTTGGGAGGCAGAGCCAGGTGGATCTTTTTGAATTCCAGGCCAGCCTGGTCTACAGAGCAAGTTCCAGGACAGGTACCAAAACTACACAGAGAAACCCTGTCTCAAAAAAAAATTCCCCCCAAAAGAATCCATTTTCCTCCGATGTGAACCATATCAAGCCTATAAATTGTGAATTCAAACTTGTTTCCTTTTATAAAAATTCATGTATTTATTAATATATTTATAAAATTAATCTTTAATGAAGATTATTAAATCATAATTTTGTAAGTTTGATAGATATCACCCAAACACTTATTTCTCTTACTGTTTGTTTCCCTTTGTATTGTGTTTCCAATTGTATTGGATTGATTTCAAGATCTTGTGCAAGCTAAACACGTTCACTTTGAGCTGCATCAACAAGTATTTTTATTTTTCATGATTTATTTTTCCCCTATTAGTATCATCTTTTACATGACATCTTTTATGGTTCTTGTCACCACGTAGTATTACACAAACCTTAAAAAGTCTTGTAATAAAAAACCCAGAGTCAGATATTGGGGTGAAACCTGAATGATCAGAGGGATAGAACAAGTCACAGCCAACCTCACCTCCAACTCCTCAGCCTCCAGAGAGAGCTACTTCCTGTATACTCATGCCTATATACCTTTTTGTTCCCTGCCATATTATTTCCTCTCTCTTCCCAGCTACATCACCTCTTCCTTCTGCCCAGTTCTATCACTTCCTGTCTGTCTGTACAGACCTCTAGACCTCTATGGTTAAATAGTTTTGAGATTAAAGGCATGTGCCACCACTCCTGGCGCTGTTCTCAGTGTGGCCTTGAACTCACAGAGATCTGGATGAATCTCTGCCTCAGGAATGCTAGGATTAAAGGTGTGTGTCACCAATGCTGATCTCTATGTTTAATATAGTGCCTGGCTTTTCTCTTTGATCCCCAGGAAAGCTTTATTTGTTAGAGCACAAATAAAATATCACCACAGTGTAGAAATACATGCTCTTGTAATTTCAGATTTTTAGGATATTTATTCACTACCAATTTGGCCTTAAGAATAGAATTTGTGAATTTTTGAATAGAATGTTTGAGGAAATTTAAAGGAATAGACTATGGCCTTGTAATCACCAGCTGCAATGAGAATCATTTTTTTTTTTTTTTACAGAGAAACCCAAATGGATCTATTGTAGTAAGTAACAGACTTCTACTCTTTTCTTAATGCAGATAACTAGAAAGTAGATAGGATAGCTATTTATTGTCACCAGTAATATAAAAAAAAATCTGATCAACTGTATTTAATTTACATGGGTGATATGAGAATTTACCAAAAGTACTCCCTGCATATGTGACTTATTGAAACAGAGTTTTCTTGAGGATACATTGGGCTAAAAGTTTAAACCAGTTCTTTTTGTATGAGAATTTTTTTTTTTACCTACAATCCTTTCACAACATTATGAAGACTTTTTCTTGGATGCCTCTGAGTAGGTAGTGTAGAAAAAAGGCATAAAGAGCCGGGTGGTGGTGGCGCACGCCTTTAATCCCAGCACTCGGGAGGCAGAGGCTGGCGGATCTCTGTGAGTTTGAGGCCAGCATGGTCTCCCAAGCGAGTTCCAGGAAAGGCGCAAAGCTACACAGAGAAACCCTGTCTCGAAAAACAAACAAACAAAAAAGGCATAAAGAATATAACTCAGAGTATTATAATGAACATGGGAATTTGAGGGCCACCACTATATGAGTGAAATGAGTAATACAAAAAAGAATCAATCTCAAGCTAGTACCGGGTTGGGTTTATCAGCAAGACCAAAACTTCTCTTCTTGACAATGGATATGAACTTTGTAAAAAGACAATGATTTATTTCTCAGCATTTAATCAAGTAAGTAGTCTCGTGTCAAACCCATCATTTATTCTCTCAATTCTTCTCTATTATGTGTCAATTTTGTATCTTTAATGTGAACTTGAAGAAAGTCATGTAAGGACTCCTCCAAGATACTAATGGCTTCAATGGCTCTCAAAATTTCTCTACTCTTTTCATCTGTCTAGTCCCAGCCACTCATTGCTCATTAGACTTCAGTAGACCTCTCAGATAAAGGTTTTTCTTCCTGGACATTTTGCTACATTACTGCCAACACTACCATTTGGCATTCAAGCAGCTGACTTATGCTGATAGATTTTTCAGCATGCATTAGAACTACAGTTTGCTGCAGGATTTTTTTTTTTTTATTGAATAGTTCTGATATGAGGACCAACAGTTTGTGTCTCTAATAGATTTTCAGGTGATGCTGCTTCTAGGCAAAGAACTACATTTTGAAAATCACTGCTCTTTCCAGTGAACGGAAAGTCATGACTATAGTCTGGGATAGTACAATTCCCACTGCAAACAAGTTCTGTGGGACTTACCTGCACCCACAGAACATTAACGTATGTGTATATTTTAAAACTTGAAGCCATACAGATAACATTACCTTTTGGAAAGAAAAAAATATAGTGATTTTTCTCATGCTGAAAGAAACAATGTATTCAAAAAGCTTTTTGTTATTAAAGACATCTTAAGGTTACTATTGTCAAATGAATCATTATTTTCAACAATGTGGAGCATTTAAAACAACATAAAAAGCATTATTGAAAGCAAGTTCACTTTCTCTCAGTTAAGAAGATTCTATTTTATCCACACATACAAAAATCCTATAATAGGCATTCAAAACTAGGCAGGTCTATGTTGAAAGCAAAACAATTGCTCTTTTCTTATTCCATTTATTTGCCACTTTTCCTGACATTTAGGCACATAGACATGATATTTAGTTTTGCTTTGAGATAATTATATCCCAATGTCTACAGTCATAATTTAGTATGACTAGTAATCAACTGACTGAACATTGAATTTTCTAAGTGTTAACTAATTTTACCTCTAGTTATGTATGATATATGTTGTAATTGTTGATAATTGTGGTGGTATTGTGTTCCCCAAAATATTGTGTACCCTAATAAACTTATCTGGGGTCAGAGAACAGAAAAGCCACTAGACACTTAGGCTAGAAAATGTTGCCACTCACGCCTTTAATCCTAGCATTCCAGAGGCAGAAATCCATCTGGGATCTCTGTGATTTCAAGGCCGCATTGGAAACAGCCAGGCATGGTTAAGCATTCGGGCTTTTGAGCAGCAGTTCAGCTGAGACCCATTCTGGATGAGGACTCAGAGGCCTTCAGTCTGAGGAAACAAAACCAGCTGAGGATCCGGCGAGGTGAGGTAACTGTGGCTTGTTCTGGTTCTCTGATCTTCCAGTTCACCCCAATACCTGGCTCAGGTTTGATTTTATTAATAAGACTCTTTAAGATTCATGCTACAGATAATCATATATATAACTGTTGTCTTTATCTTTACCCCATTTGGGGAAATATAAGATATTACATTTTTATACTTGCTAGTATCTATACGTTGGCAGTAGAACCAACACAATTTAATATTTATGATATTATTTAGATAATATTGTGCACGACTTATGATCTTTAACTTATAAAATTATCACAAAACAACCTGTACCAATTACTGAGAAGGTAGAAAGTCTATCATCCATTTTATAGGCAAAAACATAGGGACCCATTATATGCTTTGTCATTCATACAGACTTGTATTTGAATTTTATTGTCAATGATCTTTAAATTTCACCCTATTCTCAATATACAGTTGAAAACAAACAACAAAATTCAAATCATGGCCTTAGACTGCTGAATGAAATTCTCACTGTTTTGCTAAAATTTATTCACTGTTTTGTGTTCTCAAAAGTCTAAAGACTAGTTAATTTTAATGTGTGATATTTCTATTTATTTGAAATATTTTTTTACAATATAGTACATTTTTTAAAAGTCTAAAACAGTGAGAGGAACTATAGGACACTTTTAATTACAACATTTTCCCTGAAGGTATTTGAGTTTGAACAAAAATAAAACATAGCTCTAATACCAAAATTAATGACTTGATCTTACTGATTTCAAAGCAATTTTACAGAGATGTTAGATTATGCATTTCTTATTTATAAGTCAGTAATTTTTCAAATTGATTTCTATTTTCCTTTTCAGAACTTAAAAGGAAGTAATACATAAAACCTAAATATTATACATTTAATTTCATAACACGATTTTACTTATGTATATATTGTTCAAGGTTTAAATAAAGTTAAGCTGGGCTTTATATACAGCTTAGTCAGTGGTAGAACAATTCTCCAGCATGTGGGAGGGGAATTTGTTTTCCATCCATATCACACACAAACGAATGAAAAATGAGGTTAAGCATAACTAGCTCTTTATAGATTTCTAAACTTTTTTAATGCTCTTGTTTAACATTTTATAATATATATTATTTCATTTCTATCAATATCATGCTGATTCTTAAACTGAAATAAACTCTGTGTATCCATCACTTTTACATATATATTGAGTATTCACTAGTCAAATTTCCTATTTTTCCAGTAGAGGAAACTACCAATCAATTTGTATAGCATTTGTGTAATCTGAAATCACATAGTTATATTGGACTTCTCAACTGCAAAGGAGAAGCAGAGAAAATGTGATTGTAAGTCATATCAAATGCCAGTCTTTCACTTCATATCTAGTCTATGTCAAATTCCCATAGCAATCCTAAACAATATATCCTTTCACTGTCTTTCTGAAAAATAATGAGTTTCATAAGTTGTGTCTGTTTTTGCTTAGTCAGATAAGGAATGTCCTGAGGAAATCAGTGATACTTGTTTTCAAATAGACATATATTTTAAGGAACATAAGTTGAATTTTAGAACTATTTTATACAGAGGGATCTCCTGCCTAATGCCTATATTATGGGTAAAGCACCATTTTAATATTAAAACACCTACATATATCCATCACATATTTTAATCCAACAATTCACACTTCTCAATAATTTTATGAATCAATTGTATTCTAAATCTTATTCTATTAGTAATGTCAATTTGTACATTTTATTATATTATTCACAAGATTTATATTTTCAAAATGATTTTTGATTCAGTTTCCATGGAAAAAGCTGCAATCAGATGCATAAGTGGGACTCCTGAGAATAAATTATGTGGCATCTTTTATAACTAAAAAAAATTTTAGAACAAAAATTTAAAGTAACATTTGATTTTCCTATGAATCACATATATAGATACAAAATATAATTATGTTTATTACATTTTTATTTCCCTCTAATGCTTCATTCAAATATGTACGTTTTTTGTTCATGAAACTTCTGATAACATTAGCTATCAGGGTTAATGGTCCAGTTTAATTACTCAGTTTCTGGATAATAGAGATGTTTGGCAACCATTTTCATTAAAAGTTAAGGGAGACAACAATGAATCCTCTAAGAAACTATGCTTAAGAATCATCAAATTAAATTCCACCAGGTAGTTTAGAATTGCTTCTTTCACTAATTAGAAAATTATGTTTGCAACTCATTGTCTCAAAATGTTTGCTTTTTGTGATAAAGGTGTCTACTTCTTTTTCATACATATTGGCTTTAACTGTAAGTAAGGAAGATCTAAACACCTAATTTATACAAATCAGGCAAATAAAGAAAGCTGTTGCATTTTTATAAAAGATGGCAATTTTTCTTAAAATATAGTGGTATCTCAGAAGGAGAGTAAAGTAACTTTGATAGGGAGGCAATGATTATAAAGTAAGGCAATGCCTACAATATCCATTAGAGTTTAATAGTAAAGAGCTAATATACTCAAATGAACAGAAAAGCACTTAGAAATTAACATAATGCAAACTGCCTTTTAGTATAGTAATCCCATTTGACAATCCATTGAATGCAGAACACCTTACTCCATGATGAATATTTCCACTAAAAGATTAAAAGGAATTTCTATTTTTTACAAAAATTTTGTTTCAGCACATCTAATAATGTAGTTTGGTGTTTGCCAGGAAGCTAATTTGTTTGTCTGGTTAATTTTACTTTACTACTGAAAATGTAGATGGAGTCACAATTTGAAATGCCCCTTATACACCATACATTAAGTATTTATGACTAATAGCACATGTACCAAAGATTAGCAAGAAAAATGCTACAAAATAAGTGTCATGATTTCACAATGCTGTTAATTTGATTGATGTAACATATGGTACATATTTGAGTAGAAAATAAAACTTAAGTCACATTAGTCGCTGTTTACTAAATAAAGTCAAGTAGGTATTCCTTTAAAAATAAGTTTTACATCATCAATGTCTATACTTTTTATTCTTGAAAAATGGCTTAGTTAAAAAAAAAGGAACAAGAGGAAATATGGAAGACAATGAAAAGATGGAAGGAAGGGGGAGATAGGAAGGAAAGAAAGAAAGAAGAGAGAGAGAAGAAAAGAGACAGGGACAGAGAAAGGGAGATAGGGACAGAGAAAGGGGAGACAGAGAGTGTGGATGAGAAAAAGAGAATTAACTTTGTTAAAATAGTACACCAAATTCTCAGAATCCACTGTGAACAATAGAAATGCAGTCTTATTTAGCATTAAATTTGCAATCAATAGATATTCATTATTTATGCAATTTATTGAAAAGATCTGGGACTTTTACTAACATTGAGACCCTATTGTGTTAGAAGATACAAAACGTGGAGGTCTAATCTAGTCTTTGACATAAAGAGAAGTTTTCCTAAGAAACTCACATTGAATCTGAAAATTCAAGAAAAATAAAAGAAAACTGGATGAAATAAGTGAGGATAACTTGGCAGAGGATAATTTTAGATAGAGTATCTCACATGTGCAAAGGCCCTGGAATAAAAAGGCCAAGGCATGTGATATAAGAGCCAGAAGTGACAAAGGAACCAAGAAAACAGGGCCCTCTAAATGTACATGAGGAAACTTGTATGAGCTCACAGAGACTGAAGCATGTAGAGTACCTGCATGCATCTGCAGCAGGTCCTCTATGCACATATGGTAGCTTTCATTTTAGTGTTTTTATGGCATTCTTGAGTGGTAAACGAGGGGCCTCTGACTCTTGGGACTTCTTTTGAGCTCTTTCCTACTGTTGGGTTTTTTTTATTCAACTCCAATATGCTAATTTTTATTTTATCTTATATTTTATTTTATTACTGTCCCTTAGAAGACTGTTTGTTTTCTAATGGGAAACAGAAAGGAAATGGATCCAAGTGGAAGGGGGGTGGGGAGCAACTGTGAGGAGTAGAGAGGTGTGAAGCTGTGATCAGGATACATTATATGAGAAACAAAAATCTGTCATGTATATTTTTAAGATATAGGTTTGAATACTGAGTGATCAACTAACAGAACAGAGTCATGACTAGAAGCAGTTATAATGACTGTGGTGATTGTTTCTTCCTGCACCATGAAAACTAAAGATCTAAGGGTGACTCCAGAAGCTCTAGATTCTTCATGCCATGTATTGACAGTAAAACTGAAGTCAATGGAATATTATATCATAGTATCCTTTAAAATAGAATATAGTAAATGTCTCATTTATTCCAAGAGTAATTAAAGAACTTCACATACTCTCCTTGAATTATCTTGAGTTTTCTTTTTTAAAATAGTTTCCTTTTTAATTCATTCTTCTCTCACATATTACATGCCAACTGCAGGTTCCCCTCCATCCTCTCTCAGTCCCCCTCCCACCTCACTTCTCTCCCAGATTCACTCCCCAGGGCAGGCCTCCCAGGGATATCAGCCAAACCCAGTGTTACAAGTTATGGGAAGATTAGTCCCAAGCCCTCACACTGAGGCTGGATGAGGTAACCCAGTCGAAGGAAAGAAGAGTCTCAAAAGCAGGCAGAAGGTTCACAGACAATCCTTGCTCCCACTGTTAGTAGTCCCACTAGAAGACCAAGGGGCACAACCATAACGTATATATGCAGAGGACCTAGGTCAGACGATGCAGGCTCTCTAATTGTGGGTTCTTCCTCTGTGAACCCCTATGAGCCCTGCTTAATTGATTCTGTGAGCTGTTTCATGTGGTGTCCTTGACTTCTCTCGCTCCTACTATCCTTCCTTGCCTTCTTCCACAGGATTCCCAGAGCTCCACCTAATGTTTGGCCGTGGGTCTCTACATCAGTTCTACTAGCAATAAATTATAGAACTGATGACTCATGTTAAACTGAACTGAAAATCCCTATGTAGGTTCAAATTCAGTTTTGCATATGGACAATAAGTAAGGTTATTTTTATATAGAGATAATATCTAATGGTAAAATACCACATGCCTAAGTAATATTCTATAGGCACCTTAAAAATATAAGTAGAAAGTCACTAAATCCTTTGAAACATCATCAAGCTGTGAGGGTATCAACAATTCTAACACAGGGCTTAGGGTGCTGCTTAATGATAGAACACTTGCCTTGAATGGCCATAACCCTTGGTTAAGTCCCTAGCATAACAGCAACAACAACCACAACAACCATAACAACAACAACAGTCCTTCAGTTATTGAGGTTATATCATGTTATGTAGAAAGTTCCTCTTCAGAGTATACATTGCCATTGCTTGTTACTTAAATTTTCCTCTAAGGTTGAGTAGTTCAAAGTACGGTCCTCATCTGATGGTGTTATCTGATGACAATGGAAACTGTTAGGATACAAGTTCCAGTTAGAAAAATAGGGTCACTAGACATACGTGCTTGGAGGATAGCTTGTCCCTAGCCTTTTCCTCTTTTTTTGCTCTGCTTTCTTCTACCATGGACTGTGCTGCCCCACAAACATACATCCTTCCTCCGTGAGCTTCTTCCACACTACAGACCTCCAAGCAATGCAGTCAAGAGCCAATGGTTGAAAAATCTCTGAAATCGGGCCAAAATATATATTTGCAACCTTAAGTTGATTTTTTTCAAGGACTTTGAGACAGAAACCCATGTGCTGACTAGTAGTACCTTTTTGCTTTTTTATTTTAGGTCCTTAATATATGACAGTTATTAAATATGAATTAAACTTGACATTAAGCACAGATTCTCTTGTGGCCAAAAGCAAGCTATAAAATGTTGAAGTGTTGTAGTGCAGCATAGGAGAAATCATTGTGATGGACAGGACTGTCTTTTGGTCTGGTTTGTGTGTTGATCACCTAGGTACCTTTACAAAGTAAGTTATACAATATATGAATTTAGTTACTACCATTCCTCAAAAAAATAAAAATGAATAAAATATTTACATGAATTATTTCCAAGGGTCTGTTCATATAATCCTTGAAAATGTAATCATTCAAAAGAACGGTGACTTTTTAGTAAAAACAGTATGCAATTATCCTGGAAAGTTTGGTAACAGTATTGTATTGCAAGTAGCTGTATTGGTAAAGAAATTAATATGAATGAGACACTTTTGAGCAAAGATACTGAGAATATTGAGCTAACTGTCAATTTCAGATGTTACACCCTGTTGTTGTAGAAATGGCTCAGCAGTTCAGTTCCCAGCACCCAGGTGAGGCAGCTCACAACTTCCTGTAACTCCAGCTCCAGGAGACCAGGTATCCTCTTCTGGCCTCCATGGGCACCTGCACATATATAGGATACAGTCACACAAATACTCAAACACATACAGCTAAAAGTAAAAATAATACCTTTAAAATTTTATATCCTGAAGACTTATATATTATTAAAAACTCCAGTTAGAGGCTGTGCATGTATACATTGTAAAGAACTAGTAATTGAAATTCTGTGCTGAACCATGTTTATGCTCAATTGTAGAGATTCTGACATTACACTGCTGAGGAAGGAAATGGAATTGCTTACTGGGGGTGTTGTTTTCTAATATACATACAAATATGTATGCATACATACATTACTCATAGATACACGTAATGGTATATAATGAAATTATTTTTTTCATAATGAAGAATGCAGGGCTTCACAAATAAAACAATCTATGTATTTGAAATCAGTCAGCTGATTTAATGTGACAGAATCTAATGTATAATTAAACTAAACTATAATGCAAAGAATACACAGCATGTTTGAATTGAGAGTGGCCCCAGTTAGTTGAACTGGTTTTGTTTTGTTTTTTCTTTTGGTTTTTTGAGATAAGATTTCTCTGTGCAGTTTTGGTGCCTGTCCTGGATCTCTCTCTGTACACCAGGCTGGCCTCGAACTCATAGAGATCCGCCTGGCTCTGCCTCTCAAGTGCTGGGATTAAAGGTGTGTGCCACCACTACCCAGCTAGTTGAACTGTTAGAAAGCATTAGGAGGTATAGACTTAGTGGAGGAAGTGTGTCACTGAGGCTGAGTTTAGAGTTTTGAAAATCCCACACCATGGCAAGGCTCTCTCTCTGTATCTCTCTGTCTCTGTATATCTCTCTGTCTCTGTCTCTGTCTCTCTCTGTGTGTCACTCTCTCTGCCTGCAACTGGCTGATCAGATGTGAACTCTCAGCTATTGTTCCAGCACGTGCCTATCTGCATGCCTACCACTATGCTCCCACCACATTGGTCATGGACCAGCCAGCCATCTGAAACTGTTGGCAAGTCACCAATTAAATTCGTTTTAAAAGTTGCCTTGGTCATGGTGACTCCTCACAGCAATAGAACGGTAATTAAGGAAATTAGCTTACCATGAATACAATTTAGCTTTTTTATTTCAAATTCACTATGTAA
The DNA here is from genome assembly GCA_902168405.1 of Peromyscus aztecus. NCBI lineage: Eukaryota > Metazoa > Chordata > Mammalia > Rodentia > Cricetidae > Peromyscus > Peromyscus aztecus. The sequence goes on from CABHPQ010103079.1 coordinate 77,167, forward strand.
TGTGAAATTTGCTTATGATATGGAGACATGATAGAACATAATTATGATTGTATACTTTGGGCTAAATAACATTGGCACTTATCTAGTAATAATGAAATCAAAAGTAGAATTATACATTCTACCAACTAACAAGTCAAAAATACCTTCTACTCATCTACCCGCTTATTCATTTTACATGAAATTTTCTCAATGTTCATATTTTCATATAGTGAAAATACATTTCTGTTACCTCAACATTAAAAGTTTCAAACGTGTAATTTATGTAGACCTTAGTGGTTTTCATCCAGAGACAGATGAATAGTAAACATTTGCTTGACGTGGATAAACCTCCAAATACAATTGCAGAGATTTATTGGAAGCATATGGACACATGATCCTGCACCAGTGTTTCCTTCTAGACATAAGTATTAGAAAACAAGATCAAAAACATTCCAAGACAGTTTTATTTAGTGATATGTTTTATCAGAAAGTTCGCAGGGTTAGCTGAACATATTTATGCATATATTCAAATTTATGAAAATTCAAATTTCCAAATTACTACAGGAACAGAAAAGGCCAGATTTTCCATTAGTTTTCCCAGCATTTGGTTTCATTTGCTTTAGATATTACACTTGTGTTAGTTTGTTATCTCTTCTCTCAGATTGATTCCACTTTCCATGCCCCTCAATTTTACCTTCTCTCTGTTTCTACTCTCAATGTCCTAGTTCAGAAACCTTATTACCTCTCACCTGTATTATTGTAATTGCCTCCAGTTATCTCTCTACTTGCAGTGTTGACCAGCAATCTATAAATTGCTCCTAAATGAATTGCCTAGAATTCAACTTGATCACATTGCCCCCAGCCGGAATGTCTCTCAAAGCTGACTCTATCAAATTTACAACTCTTCTTTATATGGAAAAGTCTTCAAAAGCATTGTTATACAAAGTGTGTCCTGCATAACAAAATAACCAGCAGTACCTGGGGACTTGGTGGAAATACAAACTCTTAAACCCCAACCCAGATTTCTAGCACACTTGTGAGGATTCCTACAGGACTACGCCAGTGCCTTTCTATTCTTACTCCTTTTTATCTTTATCAAAATGTAGAAATAAATTTGTCCTGAAAATACTTTACTGACTTAATAAGTTATACAAATTATAATACCACACAAAATGGCATTTGGGTTTTGTAACTGTTGTTTCTATTACAATATTGTTATGTTCTTTGAGTTAGACATAGCTGATTATTTGTCTTTGCTTTCTCAATGAGAGGACATGAAAAACAAAGCTTCCACTTTCTGGATAACGGCATGATATGATCGATAGGAAAATTCAAAAATTGAGACTTGATTTTTATTTATTTTAAACTATTTTAACCTGTTTTGTAGGGAGGGTGTTGCTTTTAAACTCTGGCTGGGCTGGAAATTTCAAATTAGGTCCTGGTGACATCAACCTTCTGACGACACTCCTAGCTCTGTCTGCCTCCTGAGGGATGTGCACATATGGTGGCTTTGAGTTTTCAATCTACACTAGATCTTAATACAGAAATGTATAGTTTAATTAACACACAATTTGAGTATTTTAACACGTGTACAGTTATTGAGATATCTTCTCAAATATTTGCCAGATATTATTGGGTGACAAAAAATGTTTCAAGACAACTGCTTGACACAGATGACCATGACAGCCTTCAAAGGAAAGTAAAAAAGGGAGAAAGAAACTGAAACATTACAACCATTTCAATTATAGCATGAAGAATGCTTGATGTAGGTGTGAGTGTTTCATTTCCTTAAATGTTTCCATGTTTGGGGACTGCTGATAGAAAGTTTTAAAGAAATTAATCTTTCTAGTTACTTATTTTAAAAGGAGTAATACCAGAGATGTCTGTGAAATTTCAACTGAGCAAGTTATTTTACCCATTAATTGAAAATTTTTACCCGTCATAAACTATTATCATCAAACATGTAATCAGAATAAGATCATTTCTTCGATTATTATCCCTATTCTGAATACATTTATGAAATTATGTCTTTTATACAAAGTTACCACACTCTCCTTTTTCAGGCTAAATATAATTCTACTTTTAGAACTTCAATCACTTGTTAATGAAATGTGCATTATATTAATCTGTAATGTCTGGATTAACTTAAATTTGCATCTAGAATACAAGCTTCCTGAAGGAAGGGATTATGCCCATATTTTTAAATGATATATCCATGGCCTTTGTCATAATTGGAACTTAGTGGAAATTCCATAACATTTATTCTAAAGACAATGAAGAAATTAGACCCTTAAAGTCATAATTTATAAAGGAAATGTGGTATCCTCTCAACATTAATATTTACCATCTATAAAATGAGATAATGAAAATCTTACAGGATTCTTTGATGATTATATAAGACCAGGTATACAAATCATAACTCAGTTCTTGGTAATAGTGTATATTAAGGAAATGTAAACTAATATTACTGACATTATAATCAATATGGTTGCTATCATTTTAGTCTTTCATCAGGAGAAAATTGTTCAATTGTTCTACCCACAAGCAAATCCTATGACACAGAAAAGGGTCCAGCATGGCAAGATATACTCAAGTTGTGTTGCAGAAGAGAGCCTACTACTGCCACTTTCCCAACCCAGTATAATTTCTAACAACATTTTAAATATCTCTCACCCCTTATCAAAGAAGCTGGTTTTTGATGCCAACAGAAACCATTACAGAAATCTAAAATTGTTCAAAATGTTGAGAACATTTTGTGGGGGTTTTATCTCCAACTGATACATCTACAACATAGTCCGTGCTTCTACGGCTCAGGGAAGATTCTAGAACAGGTAGACTAAAGATTTTGAGAGCCATAGGACCGATGTCTGCTATGAGATAGAGTTTTCTATATATGGTATCCACAAAGTCTTAACAATATGGTTTCCTAAATTAGATCTGTATAACCCCAACATCAACTGACATGCAGTGTGGACGGGGGGAATCTCAAAAAGTCATACCACTAAATAAAGAGCTATAGGCAACTAATGGCTGTGAGAAATGTGCAATCAATCTTTGTCAGGGACTAGCCCCTTGACATATTATTAAATCTCAAGCAATCAGTCCTAAACACACATACATAAGAACAACACTACATATATATAATATACATACATATACATGTATATATGCATTATATATATACACACACACACACACGTGTGTGTGTGTGTGTGTGTGTGTGTGTGTGTGTATGTGTGTGTAGCAATAATAAAGAAAAAGAGGACATAAACTTGAGAATGAGTTGGGGGCCAAGAAGGAGTGTAGTACTCATAAATGAAATTGCCAAATAAAATAAATGTAAAAAGCCTCCTTCCATAAAATTATTTGAAAAATGTTTGTTTTAAATATATACATATAATTTGAAAAATTCAAATACCATTTTAACTATAATAAAATTGCCATATCTAATAAACAACTTTTGTAAAAATGTAGAAAATGTGTCCTCAACATATTAAATGTATTATTACCTATAACTCATGACAACTATTATAAGTCCCTCAAGCCACACAAGTGGCTAGGCCCCTCCCCCAAGGACCTCTAACTGCCAGGTTCCACCCACAGAATACTATAATTGCCCTAACTGCTGGATCTTGCCCTCACCCTCAGAGTAAAAAGCCCAATGTCTGGACATGAAATCTCACCAATCTCCACCCTGAAAAGCTCCACCCCTTCCCCAAGAAACTTTATAAGCTCTCTATCCTGTTCAATTTGCTGCTATTTCTTGCTTGAGCAGAAAAACCTCCTGGTTTTTTCCATCCCCATAAGTCTCTTGTGTGAAGTTTGTTGTGAGGTGTGACTCTGGGATTCATTGGCTCTCTGCTGCCAGGATACCTTTCCCTCCAAGCTGTAATGCTTCCACTTGGTCTTTTGACTTGGATAGGTTCTCCTAGGGCCTCTGTTTCCCCTTGTGGTCTAGCTACACTGGGACCCTATCCTTCCTCTTCAGTCCTGCAGCAGCAGACTTACCTTCTGGCTTACTGATCACTCAGCACCTCATCTACCAGCAGCAATTAGGGAAGTTTCCTCTTTGGTCAGTGTAAACGTTTCCCTGAGTCTGAGGGCCTGACCATTGAGTGTCTGGCAACTCTCTGTACTCTTGGAGGCAGAAGTACCGCTAGCCACTATCTTTAAGTCTATGGCTGGCCCTCTTCACCTGACCTCATCCTCCCAACCTTGGAGCTTCAATCTTGCAGTTTCCTTAGGCCAAAACAGGCTGTCGTGCCCCTGCCTACTTTCTTCTCCCACTTTTCCCCTGGAACTGCCCTTAATCTCACAGTTCCTTTAGGCCCCCAGGGCTTTTGTGACCCCGTTCCTATACCTTTTCCTATAGATGAGAACCTTCTCCTAGAGGTCTGTGTTCATTCTTGCCTTCTCACCTCTATGAAAGCCGTGGTAATAGATACCAAGTCTCTCCGCTGGCTTAGCCAAGCTAAGCCCCTGACCCCCATTGAGTGTGATGACAACCCACTGAACATCTTGGTCCTCCTTTGTCCTTCCTGGGTCCTGGGGGGCCCACAATTACAGGCTGCAGTGACATTTTCTTTCTCTTCTCTCATCCATCAGAACGTGTCTTCCATACCCTTATCCCCCCTTGTTATGCCTCTTAGAAAACCTCCAGCCTCTCCACCTAACACTGGACCTGAAGGGCCCTGAATTTATTCACTATTGCAGTCAAATTCAGCTTCAGTACCCCTTAGATAATCAGTCCAAAGGGCCACCTAATGGCACCTTAGATCCTAATATTATTTGGGACTTTACAAATACTGTGAGTGATGGGGGACATGGGAAGAGATTCCCCATCCCCTATTTCTCTGCTCCAAGCCCTGTTTGTTTTTGTCTAGTCTCCCCTCTCCCACACACTGTATAAATGTCCCGTCTTTTAAGTTACCATAGATGGATTTGTAAGTTTGCTGCAAAGTGGGAGCTAGGAGCGAGATCTCGCAGGAAGGGGAGAAAGCACAGGAGTAGGCCAGCTGCAGCGTGCACGCACCCTGCACACACCCTGCACACACTCCTCCCTGGCTGCTGCTTCTCTCAGCTCCCTCCTGCAGCATCCTTTGTCTATATGCAGGACCCAAACAAGTCCTCTCTCTAAGCCTTCTTTGTTCTCAGCTTACTAGATTCAGTTTTACAGGGACTCAGGTGTCTTTTAGGGATTAGTGGCATCAGACTGTTGTTTTCTGCTGTCGCATTTGAATTAAAATCTGGCTCTAGAGTTAGGGTATGACTCCCACCCTCCCCCCCAGACCCAATCATGCTTGTTTAAAGCGTCTTCGAAAATCTCTGTCCAGTATCAGGTGAGCCACTTGCTGTGTGACAGAGAAGGGAGAGCAAAACAAGATAAAGGGACAGACTATTCCCAATGGGGACGATTGCTACTCACCTCAGACCCTTTTGGCTTTGGTTTAACTCTCTAAAACCTTTGCTAAGGTATAAATCTTATCTCAGATTTGTAAAACCATTGTGTAAACTTCCTGTACCTCAAGATTTGTAAGTATACTGGGTCTGATTAAAACCCTGTAAAACCTGTAACAAAAGAGTTAATTTAAAACTCATAACACCAAGATTGACAGTTAAACATCTATACATAGGTACTCTTAAAGGAAACATGTGACTTGCTGCCACCTTAGCTGCTGTCCCCGCACTGGGAGGGAGGGAGCCACGTGGCTGACAACCATCTCTGCTGGGGTTGGAAAGGATGGACTTTGCCATGTGACCTCACTCCCATTTTGATAAAAGTGACTACATGACGTAAACCATCCAAGGAAAAACAACTCCCCTAGCTGTGAGGCCCAAACCAGATGATTCTTCCACTATTTTCAGTCATACTTACAAGCCTCAATCCACAGTCCCTTCCCTTCCTCTCCAGCCTCTCTGGTTTCACTTTCTCCCATCTCAGCAACAGGCTGAACCAGGACCCTGAATGAAATTACAATACCCCAGGTAGCACCCTTCCTAGGAATCAATTTGTAACTTGCCTCCTAGCTGGTCACCCTTAAAGAGGTAAGTTATGAAAAATTCCAAGAGGTCATCCAGGACAAACATGATAGACTATCTCAATTCCTACTCACAAAGGTCCTCTTACAATATGTTAATCTGGATGCTGAGACCTCAGATGGTAAACAACTCCTTATGAGCTACTTCTCCCAGAGCTTCCCTGATATTACAGCCAAACTTAAACGTCTAGAGAAATGACCCCTAACTGCACAGGCAGAAGTCTTAGCAATGGCTTTTAAGGTGTACCACTGGAGAGATGAAAAGGCCTGAAAACAAAAAATACCAGCTGCTAGCAAAGGCCATTTGACTGGTCATAGCAACTGCCTAGGCTCCTTGGCCTCCCAAAGCCCAAAAACTTTTGAGTCTCTGTTTCAAATGCAGTCAGGAAGGTCATGGGGTCTGGGCCTGTCTGATTTCTCTCTCATAAACCACCCAGGCAGTGTCCAAGGTGCCATCAAGAAGGGCATTGAGGTGTTGAGTGCCCTTATGTACCTCACGGTGTGAGGACATCAAGCCCAGGAAGCCCTTCAGCTGATCTCCTAGATCTGGCTGTGGACAACTAAAGAGGCCCAGGCTCCTTTGACCTGACTGACCACTGACATAGTTCACTGGAAGCCTCAGGTAGACCTCACAGTATCAGGGCAACCTGTCTCTTTTCTTCTGGACACTGGGGCCACCTATTTAGAGTCCTGATTTTTACGGACTTTTATGGAATTATATGGACCCTCATCATTTTGTTCCACTATTGTCAGGGTAGGGTGACAGTTTTACCAGCCTCATCAAACCCCACCAAATATATAACCCAGGCTGAATAACCCCCCCCCCTCTCTCTCTCCATAGCCTCAGGGGACTTAAGCCTCTTATCTCTGACCTTCTAAAAAAGAATCACCTACACCCTTTGGATTGCCCACTGTGTGGGCATAATCCTTGCAATGCGCTTCAGGACCCACCACATGTGCAATTCTACTCACTAGGACACTTGCACGTCTCCTGCTAGTTTTCTCCTCTACCTGCTCTAAACACTTGTCTCTCCCCTTCTACTATGTCTATCATATGGAGCTTCTATCACTATGGAGCTCCCTGCTCTGTTTGTTTTTTAGTATGAAAGTCACATAGGTGTGCCAGGATACTTTTCCCTTCAGAGCTATAGGTATTCCTTGGCTTCTGACTGCCCGCATATCTTTCCCTTCAGAGCTGTAACACTTATGTGTTGGTGCCAATACTCGGGACTGACTACTTCCCTAGCTATTTACCATTGGTTTTCCTCTCAGTTCATCCAGGATCCCCAATGGGTGGCTCAGACCATCCGTAACCTCCAGGGCCAAATAGACTTACTGGGATACCATAAGTGCTACAAAATTGGTGAAGATTAGATTCACTGACAGCAGAAAGGGGTGTTCTTTGTCTCTTCTTCAGGAAGGAATGTTGCTTCTATGTCAGCCAGTCAGGTATAGTAAAAGACAAGATCTGACAACTCCAGATGGATCTCCAAAAAACATGAGAAACAGCTTGATGCCTCTTGCTAGTTGACAGTTCAATATGGAATTAGATACTACCCTTCTTAATCATCTTCCTCCTGTTTTTCTTAATCCTCTTGTCTAGATTTCTTCAACAACAGATTTAAAAGATCTCTAACCAGACTTTTAATTAGTTGCTATTCCAGGATTACTGGCACCAAGCTACAGAGCTACAGAACCATCAGCGACTCCCAATCATACCTCATGGTGAAGATCAAGTTTGCCCAAAGGACTTTGACGCCCTGATTCAGAAACAAGTAGTCTAATGATAACATCACCCCCTTTCCCAGGACCTGATTTTTTATCAATGGTAAACAATAAAGGGGAAAATGTAAGTCCCTCAAGTCACACAAGTGGCCAGACCCCTGCCCTAGGGCCTCTAACTGCCAGATTCCAACCACAGAATACTATAGCTGCTCTAATTATTGAACCCTGACTTCACCCTGCAGAGTAAAAAGCCCAATCTCTGGACATGAGATCCCACCAATTTCCACTCTGGAAAGCTCCACTCTGAAAAGTTTCATTCCCTTCCCAAGAACTCTGTAAGCCCTGTATCCTGTTCAGTTGGCTGCTGTTTCTTGCCTAAGCAGAGGCAGCCACCCTCCTGGATTTTTTCCCTCCCGATAATTCTCTTTTATAAAAAAAAAAATTTGTTGTGAGGTATGACTTTGTGGTATTCCTTAGCTCTCGGCTTCCAGGATACCTTTCCATCCTAGCTGTAATGCTTACATCTATGGGAGTTGTTTAGTTTTTCTGAGCACATCAAAGGAAGCAAAACTGGTAAAACTATCCCATCCAAAGACCAACACAAAAAATGTTTTCTTTATATTTAAAAATTCATTACCAGATTTCCAGAATATGCAACCTATTATAAACCCATTCAATATCAAGAAAACTATTCTGACAATACCCTTGAGAAACAGATATTTAAAGGAAAAGAATAGTGATATAGTGACGATGAAACGTGAAGAATTAGTCTTAAGCTAGATTTATGCAGAGCCTCACTGATGAACTATGCCATATAAATCTTCTAAGTGTACTTGGAAACTCAGTTTATGCACTATCCATTACAAAAATGACAGTTTTCTTTCAAAAATGAATGTCACTTCAGAAATTTGCAGACATTTCTGAACTATATGAATCTTGACGTATTAAATTATGAACCCATTTACTTCAGACATGGTAAATAATATATCTTTTACACAATACACTTACCCACTACCTGACCAGAATGATATAGCCTGTGCCACAAGCTCTAGATTTCATATTGCTAGATCTAAAAAGAATTGTCATGCAAATTAAATTATAGAATGATGATGTGCCACATTTCAATTTACTTGATGAAAAATGTCAATGCTGGGGCAAGCAAGATGGCTCAGCAGCTCAAGTTTCTTTTCTTCAATTCTGATGACCTGACTTTAATCTCGGAGACACAAATGTTAGAAAGAGAAAACTGACTTCTTCAAGTTCTCACCTAATTTTCACACACATGCCATGGCACACAGAGACCCAGACCCAGAAATACACCCACCGATGGGGGTGAGGAGAGAGAGAGAGAGAGAGAGAGAGAGAGAGAGAGAGAGAGAGAGAGAAGAACAAAAGAGAGCAAAAAAGCACAAGAAAAGAAAGAAAAGTAACATTTTTTTAAATTACAGTGTTAGTATTATTGAAACAGCTCTATGTAGCAGATTCTATGCAGTAAAATTACAATTTAAGGGACTAAGTAAGTAAAACATATGAACTCTTAGGATGAAGAAGAATTTTACTTTTTGTTGTACTAGGCAATTTATAAGCATTTTAGCTGAATTAATTCAGGGAACCCAGAGCTGGAAGGTATGGAGGACACCAAGAAAACAAGATCCTCTAAACCAACATAAGCAAAGCTCATATGAATGCACAGAGACTGAAGCAAGAAAGCACAGAGCCTTCCTTTGTCTGCACCAGGTCCTCTGCATATACAACATGGCCTCCAGTTTAGTGTTTTTATGGGATCCATGAGTGGGTCTCTGATTCATGTGTCTTCTCTTGGGCTCCTTTCCTTCTGTTGGTTTGTCTTGTCCAGTCACAATGTGATGGTTTTTGTTTTATTTCATTATATTTTATTTTGTTATATTTTATTGTTATCCCTTAGAAGCCTCTTCTTTTCTAATGAGACAGAAAAGGAGTGGATCTGGATGGGAGGGGAGGAGAGGGGAGGAGAAACTGGGAAGGGAAACTATAATCAGGATATATTTTATGAGAAAATAATCTATTTTCAATTAAAAAATAGAACTAACACATCTTGGAATCTAGCTCAGTGATAGAACATGCACTTATCACACTCAAGAAACTAGTTCCACTTCCCTGGAGTAATAGAG
>CABHPQ010103082.1:6457-27446 GCA_902168405.1 Peromyscus aztecus
TAGTCCATGCATTTAAGTGAGGGTGTTCACACATGCCTACACACAAATGCAGAAGCCATGGGACTCTGGCCAGGTACTTCCTCTATCACTATCCATCTTACTCCCTCTAGATAGGGTATATCACTGAACTGGAAGATTTATTTTAGCTAAGCTAGTGAACTCTCGGGGTCTATGTTACTTCATGCCCCAATGCTTTAGTTACAGGCATTCTCACCAAGCCCAGCTTTATTATGAGGGTGCTGGGTATTTGAATTCAGGTCCTCATGCTGCCATAGCAAATACCCATAATCAATGAGCCTTCCTCCTTCCCCTACATGGCTTTTTTTGGTATATATTCTTAAATGTGCAGTCTTTCTTTTCCCATTTTTACTTTTTGTGTGTAAAGTTTGTAGAATTATTTTGTTTTTCTTAATCTGAAAATCAAAGACACAGAATATATACATGTGACTTTTGTGTCAATACTTTAATACAGGGATAAGAGGATGTGACCAGGGCACCATCTCTATGTCTTAGGCTGGCAACCATGGAATAAATAAAAGAGACAAAGTTCACCAAGCAACTGACTGCATTTCTCATCTTGCTTTCTATGTTTAGCCAGGTTTTAATTTCCATGAATGTTAAGTAACTCTCAATTTCTAGAATAAAGCACAATGTTCAGTTTCCAAGTACATGACAGTTAAAATACTCACAGACTTTTGATAGCAAATAAATCAGTCACTGTGCTTGTGGATAGCGTTTCTTCACAAGAGAACCATAACGTCCCCAGGAAAGATTTTGTGAAATTTCTTGATATCTGTATTTTCAGCAGATTTTCAAAAAGTCATCAGTACTATTAAGGCAATGGTATAGATTCTCATGAATCTCACATGTCACTGTGATTGATCAAGCTTCTAGTGAGCTTGCTTATCAGAGTTATCTCAGTTAAACACCAATGTATGACAGCCACATAATCTGAAAGAACCATCCTAAGCCTCTGTCTGAAAAGGTGTTTTCTCTTATTTTTCTCCTCCTTAAGAAATATCTAAAAGATGTTGGAGAGGTGGCTCAATGGTTAAGAGGATGTAGCTCTTGTAGAGGACCTAGTTTGGTTCCCAGCATCCACGTGGGCATACAGCTTTCAACTGTTTGTGACTCCATCTCCAGAGGGTTCTATGGCCCCATCTTCCTTGGGCACCTACACTCTATGTACACACTCACTCAGAGACACACAGAGACATATAATAAAAATATAAATAAAAGAACTATCTAGGGGCATATGATGACAATTGTTTAGATGAGGAAATTTGCACAAATTTTGAAATAATTTGGGAAGTTCTATTATCAATAGAATTCAGAATGGAACTGGACCAATATAATCATATTATAATGAAGAAAGGAGCTTCATTGCAAAAGGAGAAAGCAAGGTACAAATGCAGCTTGGTAAATCTGTGGCAGCTGTTAAGTGAAAAGTCAACAAACAGAACTATAGAGAAGAAATATACTCTAGTTAAGAAAATCAGTTCTCCTAAAGGTACTGTCCAGTGGCTCCAAAGTCATTCTACACACAGACTAGAACTGTATATCTCATTAAACTGGCAGCAGATGTTAGGATATTACCTATTAACAAGGGGAGAATACTAGGATTATTTAAGTGGAAAGGTTTGGCATATATATATATATATATATATATATGACTAAATATGGATATATGTATATATAACAGAATATAAGCATATATGAATAATTCTATAATTTTGACTTCTAAACCAGCTTCTATTTTTTAAGTATAAAATTTTGTAGTGTATTTTTCTTCCTTTATTCATATATGTATGATTATATGATATACATCATGTACATGTATATCATACATATCACAATACTATGTCTTTTTTATTTGATGTAATGTGTATGAAACATAAAATTTTTAAAAATAATTATCCTTGATTTTCAAGATTACTCTCTGTCTTTATCTTTATTATAACCAGTTGTCCTCATATATTTCTATACAGTTCTCTAATTATATGTAAATGCATATGACATATATTTATACTAATATATAATGTGACAACATAGCACATATAATACACACGCCATATTTGCTTTCTCTACTGACTGAAATGGTCTAGAATCCATGAAACATCATTAACAAAACTACAGAGCTTTGGATTGTAATACCATTCTCAAGTCAAAGGAGTTCTTATAGAACTTCTCTCCAATTACAGGATTCCTTGTAGAAATGGCTGACTGCAGGAGCAGATGTGGAATGCATCATGACGAGCCTGGAAAATCCTCCAATGACAGAAGATAAGAAAAAACATGAGAAATTCTTTAATTGCATGAACATTTTTGAACGAATATAGAAAACAGTTAAAGGGTTCACAAAAGCCAGTGTTGAAAAAAGGGTAGGGCAAAGTGAAAAATGAAGATGCAGTAGGCAGCCACTCAAAGTACAAAATAATTATTCAGTAGTCCATATTTGTGTAGTCAAATGATCAATCAATCAATAAATAAATAAATAAATAAATAAATAATACAACAGGCAAATCATCCAGTGCTGACATATTTAAAGTAGTTTACCTCAAGAAAGAGGAAAAGGATCACCTTCCCCTAGATGTTGTCTGCACATCACTATTTCTAAAATGTAGTAGCACTAAAAGTCATGTATAAAATAAAGTAAAAAGAAAGGACGTTACTTATATTTCTCTTACAACTTTTCTCCAAGTCTCAAATTCTTCTAAAATTGTGTATTTTTCAAATACTAACGGGTGGGTTTGAATGCACGGGTGGGTGTTTGTATGTATGTGAATGTGTGTGTGTTGACCAGAGGATAACCTTGAGTGGTGTCCTCAGCAATATCTGACAGCTTATTTTGAGACAAATTATCTCTTTGGCATGTGGCTCACAAAGTAGGCTATGCTTGTTGACCAGTGAGCCCCAGAGATTTCCCTGTTTTCAACTCCTCAATGCTGGGATTGTAGGCACAGGCACTCTTTTAAACATTTGTTTTGAGTGGCATAGGGTAGGTCTGTGCCACAGTGTGACTATGGAGGTTGACAGATAACTTGTTGCTTGTTTCCAGCATGTGGGTCCTCTATATCAAACTCAGGTTTTCAATCTTAATATGGCCGAAAGTGCCTTTCCCCTCTGAGATATCTCCTTTGCCTCTTTGCCTAGGGCTTTTACATGTGTTCTGGGTGATTGAACTCAGGTTCTCATAATTACAAGGCAAAGGCATTCTGACTGAGCCATCTCCCCAGTCCCAAACAAACTTTGTCATTTGAAAAACTGAGCACAGGAGGTGGAAGCTACAGAGATTTGAGGGAAATAAAATATCCCCTTTGAAAGGAAAACACAATTAACTCAATCCTAGGAGGAGTAGCCTAAACTCTGCTGATTTGATTAGTGAGGAGGCAGCATAGTGTCTTACTCAACTAACATATGTGACAGGCTTCAGACTTAACAAGACCCTGGAAGTGCTTTATTTTGCCTTCATTAAGTCCACATAACATACTCTAGACTGTCTGAGTAAGCCACCATATGCTTGTTCACAGTACAGGTGACTTATCTGTACATCCCTATTTGAAGCTTAGCACTCGCTCACACTGACCACAAACAGGCAATTGAGCTAGTGACCCTCTTTATTCATCAAATATTTATGTCTGTGAAAAGCCACAGACAACACTGTGAAGGACTCAAGAAGAGAAGTGTAAGATTTGATAGATTTTTTTGAATATGGCTAAAAGCTCTGGTAGGGAAGTAAAATGACGTAGAAGAGAAATTGTAACGTCCATCAGCATTTGATAAATTCCATATGCATTTAGACAGCCAAGGTTATGCAAAAGACAATATCCAGCTGACACAAGGAGAATGGTTGTGGGAGCAGAGACTATCTTCAAGTGAAAGACTGGGCTAGGACCAAAAGGGAGCTCTACACCAGAGTGCCTTAAACTTCTTAAGCTTATAACGCTTTGTCACCTAAAAACTATGTTAGGAAACTTATTCTGACATATAATTATATAAAATTGGCATGAAGTTAAACTTTTACTGATAACATATCATACAGAAATTTATTTTGAAACAATTATTTGGTTTACATATATTTCTATAAGCCATTTGTTAAAGAAGTGTGTGTGTGTGTGTGTGTGTGTGTGTCTGTGTGTGTGTATCCCCACATGAGTTCATATGCCTAATGTGTATGCAGGAACCTGAAGAAGACAGAAGAGTGTGCTGGGTACCCTGGAACTGTAGTTTCAGACATTCTTGAACTATTTAACGTAAGTGTTAGGAATAGAATTAGTAGAATTAGGATCTTCTGCAAGAGCAGAAAGCACTCTTAACCACTGGTCAGTTCCTCCAGCCCTGCCACTTATTAAAGAGGAAGCCACATTTTCACACTGGTGGGGCAAATGTGCTTCTTTATTTCTATATAAAACTTGAATCTTAGCTGATTAGTTCATAGAGTGAGATGTAGAATATCTTTAATTTTCTCATCCTCAGAGTTGAGTTGATTGATGTTTAGTTTACTAATGTCAGTGCTTAGAACATCACTTCACATAAATGCATAACACAAAATGGCAGAAGTAAATGTATGACTATTTTAGAAAATGTTAGAAATTATGTCCCAAGACAAAATTCATTTAATGATTTTCCTTTTGGTGAAACTCAAGCCAGCAACTCAAACAGCCATATTTTCAAATCAAACATTCCAGCACAACACAATCCAAAGTTAATGCTAATTAGATACATGCTGAGGATGATGGTCAGAAAATATTAAATTTTTTTTTCTAATTAAAACTTTATGTTTCTGTAAGAGCAGAAAACTCTAAATGCACATTGAAAACCTTGTATCTTGGAACAAACAATCATTTGTTATGAACATAGTTGTTTTCAGGAGGGGCTTGGTACCCTTTCCTAGGGTGACCTCATTCTCAGTACAAAGTGCCATGGAGAAGCTACAAACAAGGTGAACATGGGTTGTACAGCTAGATCACCTTGGATTAATTACTCATGTGAGGCTATATTAACTTTTGGTCATTACACACTCAGAAACCATTTACTGTCTTATTGGTTGTTTTCAATTTCCATGTTCACTTATTTGACCTAGGGTCATGACCACTGTTTAAGAAACTTTCTTCTAGATAGGAAAATAAGAAACTCAGAAGAAACATAGGAACAAAATTGCTCTTAAATGCTTGGAAGCCATTATGTCACAACTAGACAAGTCTTGCATTTTGTGTCACAAATCAAAAATGAAACTCTTCAATGACTGTTGACATTGATTGTGCTTGCATAAGTATATCACAGTGAAGACACTCTATGCTGTTACACTGTCTCTGTAAACCGATAGGATACAGAATATTCTGAAGTTATTGATTTCATCAGATTAATGTGACTGGTCAAGGTTGCCTTATTGTCAATCATGCTGTGGTAAACCTTAGAGCACTTGCAGTTACTCAATAGGCACAGTGCTTAAGCAAATACCATTTATAATTTAGACCCTAAGATTTGCTAAGATCTAGAAGATGGTGTCTTCAGATCACACCTAAAATGGTGAAGGCAACCTCTGAACTACTGACAACAGGCAATGGGAGGTAATGAAAAGAGTTTTGAAAAAGAAATCAGGGGCCTAATAATTTGTTTCCCACTGTGCCCTGATCTCACATAACAGATTTGATTCATGATTATTTGAGAACAATCTTGAATTCCTGGTTATTAGGTAAGTGGGAATTGATGCAGATCCCCTGTATGCAGAGCAGGGGAGGGAGGAGGTCTGCAATGTTTTCCAGGCCATTTGTATATGGTGAAATTTACTATCTTACCAATGACTACATGATTGATAGTGAAATTTCCTCTCTGATGATATGTTGTTGAGCACTGAGTTTGCATTAACCATGTGAACTTGAGCTAAAATAAAAGGAAGGCATAAAGAAAAAGACAAAATGCAGGAGGAGAAATAAAACACTTCAGTATTGGAATATATATTCTAATTATCTGAAAAGTTGAATTGCAAAAGAGTATGAAAAATTGACTAAAAATTCTACAGACCCAGTCATGTGACAGCTACAAGGAGCAAGACTCCTGAAATGAGGGAGAATGATCCCTCTTCTGCATTAGGAGTATAATCTTGCTACTCTGTAATTACATTCACCAGGTAGGGCCACACAACTCTGTAAAAACCTAAGTAAAATTATGCAACAATTTAGGATGGTAATTGCAGATCACAATGTACACTCCAGCCAGAATAAGCTGAAGTGTGTTTAATAAGGCATGGTAGGTAGATTATGGAGCACTAAGGAAAGCTGCAGACCCAAGGTGGGATTTAACATACAGAAGGGAATGTCCATTCACAACAAGGGACTTTTGTAGTGGAAACAGTCATAAAGTTGATACTTAGGTTTAGAAACATGGTGATGCTATACTATCTAAGACATCTGATTTTCCCTTGACCGACTGCCACTATTATGCAAGTGTATTTGATTAGAAGAAACATCATAGCCCTGCAGCTTAGCTGGAATACAGTCAACTGAATGTTATGTTCAACATTCCAGCCAATATAGAAAAGAAAAAGGAAACTAGGAAGTTGTTGAAACACATGCTGAGTAAGCCAACTGCCAGCATCTGCTGCTGGTGTTATCAAGTAAGAGTGAAAACAAAGATCATTGTTCACCGTGCTCAAGGCCCTGTTCTCAAGTCCTCAGATGACATAAGTCACCACATGCTTGCAAACAACTCATGTCTTAAGTGCTCTTCTTTTTTATAGATAACAAAGAGCAAAAGGTTCAGTTTCTCAAGATAGAAGAGCTGCATGGCAATGGCAGGACATGTGACTTGTGTTCCTATCTCAAGAGACCATGACCCAAAAAACTACACTGGCTCATGCCCAAAGTGGAGGGACTCTTACAACTGGAGGGAGTAAAATAAAGACTCACTGTTTAAGTAATCTAGATAAGTGGTAGAATTTTGTTTGCTTCAGAAACTAGTGGTCTTTAATCTAGAATTTGACTACAACTTGGATTCAACCTTTTGTTTTCTAGAACACAGTTAGGGCTGTTCAGCTTGGAGATGCTGCTCAGTAGTGAGAGAATAAGTCTAGCTCTTTCTAGTCCTTCCAATATAGTCTTTTGCTTTAATGATGTAAAAAACCAGTGGCGCAGTAGAGTAACATTAGAAACAGTCAAGAGAGGTTGTGTATGATCCCTGACATCATCCAAAAATTCAATGGCTGCATTGAAACTACATGTGGTTGTCAAAGACCAGGCAAAGAGAGAGAGAGAATATGGTTTGATTTCTCAAATTCAGCTTGATCATGGAACACAAGCAGAGAAAAATCAGACTGATCAGGTTATATTTAGGAATATACATACATGCAATTATAACATATATGCATGCAACAACAATTAATGGAAAAAGGCATCACGAATTTGAAAGAGAGCAAGGAGTAGTGTGTGGGAGGTTTTGATGGGAGGAAGGTGATGGGAGAAAATGATATAATTGAATTATAACTAAAAAAAAATAAAATGTTGACCTGAAAAAAATCATCTCTGACTTATTAATTGAGAAAAATACGATTTAGAATTCTTTGGGATTAAACAAATACTGACATTCAAAGAACGAATCATAAATAAGATTTCAAGATGCATTCATGTGATTTACTGGAACAGAGGCAGCTGCCCTTTCTATTGGATTCTTTTGTCATCCACTTCTGATATGAAATCTTCATCCTCTAAAGTCTGCATTGCTAGAATACATATGTTAGTTATTTTACTAAGCAATGCTATCATTTTAATGCTAGCAGGGATCATCTTCGGACTTCTGGGGACAATGAGGCTCTCCAAGGACACTTCTGATGACAACTTTGCTCTGTACATCCTTTCCTCCCCATTGCTTCTGTGTACTGATGAATACAAGAGCATTCAATGCAGTTCTCCATCCATTTTATGCAGGAACAACCCTAAAAAACAGCACAGGTTCATCTTCTTTACAAAGGAGCCCTATGTGTTCACTCTTTAAGCAGGAGGTCCTTTGTTTGAAAGTCATTTTGTTACTTTCCTTCTATTGATTGTAAAATGATTAAAAACACTACAAAAATATAAACTTTCATATCATCAGGAAGAAAAGAAAAGACATTGAAAATAGCACAGGAAAGAATGTAAAAATTTGTTAAGGTAACAAAACTTTGTTTCCTGATCAACATGTAAACAAGAAGGTATTCAATTACACCATCCATGTATCATTTTTCTAATCTGCCATGCATCATCTTAAACAAATACATCTGAGCTAAATCAAAATGTGTTCTAACAGAGTATAATTTGAGAATCATTTGGTTAGGAAACACATCAATCATAGGGTATTTACAGAAAATATTTTCATGGTGATAGCAAAGCTACATCTTAAAACACAGATAAAGGAAAGATTTGTAACTTTCCACATGCACCTAAGAGCCTCCAACAGGTAACTCAGCAGCTCCAAAGACAGGCATTTCCTTCTCTGTGCTCTTATTCCCCACAGTCCATTTATTTTACAACAAGATGATTATTTTATATGCATGTATTTTTTAAATGAAATCTAAGGTTTGAACTCGAGGCTTTGGATATGTGAGGGTCTCTATTCCTACTCTAGTTTATTTATTCACTGTCTCCAATTTGAGACAGAGTCTTTCTGTACCACAGATTTTCCTTAAACTCACTGTAACACACACTCTGCTCTTGAACTCCCTATTCTCCAGGCTAGGTCTCTCCAATGCCTGAGTTCGCAGGTGTACAGCCTGCGAGGCCCAGCTTGCATGTATTGACTTTTAAGCAGGTTTTTATTCTTTCTGGGTCAGCTCTACTGAGTCATACAATATCAACCTAAATAAAACTGGTGCTAATGGAACTGCTTTGATAAAATACTTAGAATCTTTAAGCTTTGTGACACAATAATCACTGGGTCTGTGTTGACAACCCATGTTGTCACCAAAGGTCACAAGGATGCCCTGGGTTCTGGGCTGCCACCTGTGGCCATGTTGGTGTCCAAGGGCCCATGCTGATCTGAGTGGCTTGTGCTGCCATCTGGGGCTATGATGACATCTGGGCCTGAGCTGTTTCCAAGGGCCATGTCTGGGGTCTGTAGGCCTGCAGCAGCCAGGGGCCATGTTGATGTTCATGGCTTCAGTAACCACTGAAGGCCTTGCAAACCAGGGGTCTGGGCTATCACCTGAGGCCAGGTGAGTGATTGAGAGTCATACTGCAGCCAGGGCCATATGGATCTGAGTGGCCTGTGCTGCTACAAAGTGCCATGGTGACGTCTAGCTCAGGCTGCAATTGAAGGCCATGTCTGTGCCTGTGGCTTCACCATAGCTAGAATCTCTGTTGATGTCCATGGTTCCTGATACCATTGAAAACTATGCCAATACCAGTGGTCTGTGTAGCCATGTGGGGGCCTGTTGGTGTCTGAGAGCCACACTTCTGCTGCGGCCACACTTATCTGGGTGGCCTGTGCTACCACCTGGGACCATGGTGACATCAGGGCCTAACCTGCCACCTACTGCCATGTCTGGGTCCATGTTCCTGTTGCAGCTGGGGTCTGTGTTGATGTCCATGGCCCATGTTATCACAGGGGGTCATAGAAACCATGTATATTGAAATAGGAGGGCCATGCTGAGCTGGCCCCACCCTTCACTGGCTCTGGGATAGCTGGTCCTGCTTCTGGATGAACACTGCAGCAGGAGAGCTTGCCCCTCCTCTCATGGAAGAGCTACCCCTACCACTCAGAAGAGATGGCTCCACCTGTCAAAATGGGCATGGGAGAGTTGGCACAGATTACATGGACCTAGGAGAGCTGACTCTGTCCCTTGCCTGAGGGGGGCAGTCCCAGTGGTATGGACTAACCAGCTCAGCTCCCACCCAGACCCATATCCTGGGGCTTAGGTTGGCCCATCCTAGCATCCACCCCATTTGTGACCTGATGGAGCTCTTGAAGGGATAGGTTCTATGGAATGATGGCCACAGAATCTCCATGATTCATCACTTGGGACAGCAGCAGGATATCTGAGAGGTGTTCTGGTGAATTTAGTGATGATATGCCAGAGGCCAGAGGCCTTGAACCAGACCAGTGTCTCATTGCAATGAAGATTGGTATGTTGGGTTGATTGGGAAGAAGGGTATACTGTGTGACACATCTCAGATCCCAATGCCACTTCGATGGATGAAGAGGTGTTGGAGAGATGGAAAAGATGGAAGAGGGAGGTGCATTTTTTATTTGTTTTGTTTTTAATTAAAAAAATTTGGGGTTTTCTTTTGGGAGGGACTCTACAGGGGTTAGGGGTGGATATGGAGGGACTGGGAGGTGAGTGGGATTGGGGTGCATGATGTGAAATTCCCAAAGAATCAATAAAGAATTATGCTATATATAAAGAAAAAATGGTTTCCAATATAATATTTCATAATTGAATAGGTAGTTCTCAAAATTCCAGAGTCTCATTTCAACATCTGTAGAGCTGGCGATAACACACGTAATGAAGGGACCAGAATATGACCCCATCTTAGAAAGAGATCAATTCCCTTGTAGATAATGTCCTGAGCCTGTGTCTAGGAAATCCCCAGCTAAGCAGTTTAAAACCTGGCCTTATAAGGCCGGAGGTCCCAAAGTTAAAGGATACAATTGTTACTGACCATATATGACTAAAGCCCACAACGGGTAGGGCTGTTGCTCGCCCTATCCAATCAACATGAGCCCCATGTAACACTCCTTGACTGCCCAATTAGAGTAGAGATTAGCTCACTACACTAGAATTTCCCAAGTTCCCTTTTAAAGGGCCTGCATGCTTTTGACCCAGGTCATCATCTCCATTTTGTGTGGATGATCGACCCCTGCATGCTGGCTATTTCTGCAGAATAAACACTCCTTGTGTCTGCATATTATTTGAGTCTGGGGTCTTCAGCGATTCTTGGACCCTAACAATAAAAAGTGTAGACACCTTAAGAGTTTGGGTTAAGTTATGTTATGAGGAGAATTGGAGTCACAGGGTAAGTAAACAGACCAAAACCTGAGATGATGGAAGAGGTGCATCCTCTGTTTCAACACTCAATGTCAAAAAAGACTTCAAACTCCTGATTAGAAAGACGGAGTGCATTTTTTTCTTGAAACATAAATATAAAAAGGACAGAAGAAAACAGAAGAAAGAGATCTTTAGAGTATGACATTTAACTGACAGTTCTCTAAATGGTAGCCAATAAAACAGGCTATCACTGTTAGCCCCACTCATTACATTGGTAGAAAATATTGATTACTTGCTTTTCAAGAAAATTACATAATAAATCCAGACTTGATCCACCGTTTCCCTTTTCCACATCTGTTCTGACTTGCTGCTGAATCCATTTTTTACACATTTAAATTAGTCTGTTTTTCCAAATAATGGAATGTGGGCTTTATATGAGGAGCAGGACCAAGTTTGTATCCTGATTATTAATAGATCAGTAATGACTGTGACTGCTCATACTTCTCACCACAGCTGTTTATATTTTATTTAAAATCTGTGAAAACATTTCTGTGTAGCACCTTGATCTGTGTAATAATTTCCTTTTGTTCTGAGCTGCTGAAAGTGTCTTTGAACCACCACAAGGAGCTATTCATCTATTCCTTCAAGACAGCTTCACTTTCATCATAAAAAAAACCAAAAAATCAAAAATGAACATCATGAAAAATGAACTCTGAAATCAAAGAGAGAAAACAAAGGTGAGTGAACTCTGTGAGGCAACAGAGTAAGAGTTGAGGCCTCTGCTGGAAACGATCAGTCGCTATTGTTCTAAACTGTTCTTGTTTGCACCAGGCAGCAGGCTCCTTGCTCCACACCAAAGCCTTTCAGAGGCTGCTCTTCTGCTTCCAGCCTCTCAGAATTCTGCTCACTGTTTGCCTCTGTCAGGAACAAATGTGTTAGGTTGCCCCTGGTTGATAAGTAGGCGGTATTACTCATGGATATCCTGTTGTGCCTGCCTCCTGTAGTCTTGAATTTTCTTATTGTTCAAGGCACAGTGACCTCAGAACAGCATTCTTTGTAAAATACAATGTCTACTTAAAAATTTGTCAATGTGCTTGCAAAAATAACTTGGATATGAATCCAAATGATCATCCTCTCCACATGCTTCATTGTGATTAAAGTAAAAACTGGGGAAAAGAAGTCTTGAAAATAGAAAACAGAGAGAGAATGCCATACCATTCTGCAAATTGCTCCATCACCTGTGAATTGGGCCCTCCTCTTCAACTCTGAAAAGGATGAATAAGTATAAAATAAAAGATGGATGCTTTTTATATTTGTGTCAATGAAAAATGAGAATAAGTTGGGTTTGAGAGGACTAAGGTCACATCTAAGGAAGATGAGAAAGGCTGAGAGGAGAAAATTAAATAAACCTAGGGCTTCTGGGAGAACAGGGGATTTGAGCTAGCAAATTTAGCAGTTTTATTTTTCTAGTAGAATTTGAAGGTATTCTTGCTAAGAGCAGCCCTGTTTTACAGGCAGCTCTAAAATGAAGTTATGAGGAAGTTGCTGCATCATATTTAATGTTGTTTCTCTTACATGCCTTAGATAAAAAGAAAAGTCCAGGTATTTACTGAGATCACAGCATGGGTCTTTGTGACTTAGGATATCTTAATGTGTTCTTTGTACACAATGTAGTTTTCTCACAAACAAGGAAAACTACAGGTCTTTTGGTAGAGGAAAAGAAAAACAGGCTTCAGGTTGTAAAAGGTTATATCTATATGTCTCTACTATCTAAACAACCCGCCCCCCACCACCAATAGCAAAATATTTCAGAAGAAAACTATGTTTATTTTCATCCCCAGGAGAGGCAATTTGTGTGGCAACAAGTTATGTTGGTTTTATGTGCCCATTAGTTTGCTATTCAATTAAAAAATGCGTATTTACCATGGCAACACCCATTTCTCCTGATGCACAAGCTAATTGTGAGGCGCATGATATACCTTCTTAAAGCAAAACACAAACAAGCCATTGATTCCTATAAACAAAGATTCCTTTAACATGTATCCTCAAAACAGATGTGCTCCAAATGCTTTTATTTTCCTTCTTGGAGATTCATTTTTTTGTGTTTCCCACATGCTAATGGTAATTCTGAACTGTGGAAGGGCTCCTTAACAATCAAGTTGAAAACTAGTAAGCACCGCAAATGATCCTTAAAGAAGCAATATTTCAGTGCATTAAAGGGTCAAGTTTCAAAGTTCATTATCTTATTGGATATGAAGCAATTAGATTATCTTCAGTTTTCTTAGAACTATTTTGAGTCTTCATTTTCTGTGCTCTTTTTACTACAAATATAAAAATGAGAAGAGGTGATGTGCTTCCTAGTTTTCTATCAACTTGACACAAGCTAGAGTCATAAGGAAGAAGGAACTTGCATTGAGAAAATGCCTCCACAATAGTGGCCTTTTGGCTTGTGGGCTGTTTTCTTGGTTAATGGTTGATGTAGGAGGAACCAGCCTACTGGGGTAGGTTCTGCTCCTGGCCAGGTGGGCCTGGATTGTTTACAAAAGCATGCTGAAGTGATTTCCATCTGGTCTATTGAAAGAGAAGTTTCCTTGATAAGGTGTGAAGACTACATTTATCGGTGTTTATAAAGTCAGATGCTAGATTGTTGTTGGAAATTATTCTGTAGTATATTAGTGGTTGTAGGCTCTAACCCAATATGCACGACTTCACAAGCATTAAGCAGTTAGCAAAATTTTCAGTAACAGGCAATTTCCCTCTTCTTGAGATTACCTTAATTCCAAGTAGAGAGGTGTTGTTGACCACCATATGTGCAGCTACTGCACCCTTAGGGATATTTGGAACCCTGATCATTGTCATTCAAAGGTGTCATTCAAATGGCCCCCAAAGGAATGGCACCAATGGGAAATGTGATGTGGCCTTCCTTGTTGGACTAGGTGCGGTCTTGTTAGAGGAAGTGTGTCACTGGGATGGAAGGCTTTGAAGTCTCATATATCCTCATCCCAAACCTAGTGAGACAGTTTGCTTCCTGTTGCCTTTGGATCAAAATTTAAGGACTCTCAACTCTAACACCATGTCTGCCTGTATGGTGCCTAGATGATAATGGACTAAACCTCTGAACTCTAAGTGAGCCACCACAATTAAACGTTTTCCTTTCTAAGAGTTGCTGTGGTCGTAATGTCTCTTGACAGCAATAGAAACCCTAAGACAGAAGATGGTACCAGAAACTGGGGTATTGTTGTGATAGGCTTGATCATGCTTTTGTTTGGAGGAATTTGGACTTTGGGAGGAGTTTGGGTTAGGAAAGCAGTAGAATGCTTTAAGCACTGCTTAATGGGCCATGGAAGCATGGAGCATGGAAGACAGTGGTGCTGAGTGATTAGAACTATGGCAGCCTGGCTCAAGAGGTTTCAGTATTTTAGTATGTTGCCTAGAAATTGTTTTTGTGATATTTTGGTGAAGAAAGTGGCTGCTCTTTGCCCTTGTCCAAAGAACCTGCCTGAGGCTGAAGTGAAGAGATTTGGATTAATCCCTTTGGTGGAGGAAATCTCAAAACAGCCTAGTATAGACTTTGTCATGTGGTTATTAGTGGTAACTCTAATGAAGATTTATAAAGAAAAGAAGAAAGAAAATGTAAAATTTGAGGAGAAACAGAGCACCACGAAGTGTAATGGAGCTAAATACTGAATTCAAGGAGATAAACAGATTAAGAAATGGAATAAAGGGAGTGGTGACCTCAGGGCAAGATTCCAACCTGATTACTTTCCATCTTGTGAAAAGGAATTAAAAAAACTTAGAGCCAGGTGAGTTGGTGCATTCCTTTAATTCCCACAGTGGGAAAGCAGAGACTGGCAGATCTCTGAGTTTGAGGCCAACTTGGTCTACAGAGCAAGTTCCAGGACAGTCAAGTTTAGACAGTGAAGGAAACCATGGAAAACAGAAAGTTGGTGAGGACATAATTGAATTAGGAGGGCGTGTTCCAGCTCCAGTAAGCAACAGAAATTGGTAGCTTCAGCCACATGGTTCTGGAGTTAAGGATAGAAGAAAGACACTATGGAATTTGCCTCGGCAAATAAGGAAAACCTCTGAGGCAGGAGACGTGTCAGGGGTGTACCCAAATGGAGGTCAAGAGAGGCCATTGCATGAAGCTGTGAAGTTGAAGCCTAGATTGCCTTGGAGACTCCAACAAGGAGTTGCCAGAGCTGTGGGGTACCTTCAGAGGAGAGCTGCTAACAGAGAGTGGAACCAGCCTAAGAGAAACAAATGTATTGCTGTCAACAGAGCTGAAAGGAGTTGAAGATCTGAAGAGTGCTTTGACATCAGACATGGAGATGCACAGTTTAAATTTTGCCAGCTGGGATTCAGTCTTGCTTTCATCCAATATTTCCTTTCTATGCTCCCTTCCCTATGTTTTGGACATGCAATGTATATCTTGTGCCATTATAATGTAGGAAATATGTGATCTGCTTTTTTATTTTAATTTTATAGGGGATTATAGTTAAGAGATTGCATGAATCTCAGAAGAGACTTTAACTGTAGAGTTTTAAATAAGTTTGAGACTGTTATGGACTATGGGAACTTTTGAAGTTGGACTGCATAAATTTTTGTATTTTGATATGACTAAAAGCCTTTGGGGGTCAGGGTATAGAATGTTGTAGTGATTTGAAAGAAAATGGCCCCTGAAAGGAGTGGCATTAATGGGAAGTGAGGCTTTATTCGAGTAGGTGTGGTCTTGTTGGAGGAAGTGTGTCACTGTGGGGTAGGCTTTGAGATCTCATATACCCAGTGAGTTCACTTCCTGTTGCCTTTAGAGAAAAATTTAAGGACTCTCAGATGCAGTACCATGTCTGCCTCCATGCTTTCTGGCTTCCCACCATGATGATAAAGGAAAAAAACCTCTGAAATGTAAGCCAGCTGCTGTGGATGATTGATTGATAAATAAAACACTGATTGGCCAGTAGCCAGGCAGGAAGTATAGGTAGGACTAGCAGAGAGGAGAATTGAGAAGAACTTTGGATGACTGTCCAGGCTGTCAGCTGTCTCTGTCTACCCTGCAAGACTCCCAAAAGTTGCCTGCATCCTTCTCCCATTTCTCAGGTAGTATTATATCCTTCTGAGGTCTTTGATGTGGTTGAAGACTAGATACTTACAATTTTCCTTAGTTATGATAAAAGATAAGTTAGATATAAAGCCTTAAACTCACAAATATAAGATAGGATATCTTCTTTAATATTGTAACTGTAATTCTTGCATGATAATTGTTTTGTTATATGTAATTTTATTATGTTAAAGTTAAAACCTTCCTTTTTGAAAAAGAAGAAAAGGGGAAGTGCTGTGGATATCGCTCTATATAAATAAAACACTGATTGGTGAGTGGTCAGGCAGGAAGTATAGGCGGGACAAGGACAGAGGAGAATGCTGGGAAGTGGAAGGCTGGGTTGGAGAGACCTGCCAGCCACCACCATGACAAGCAAGATGTAAGGTACCGGTAAGCCATGAGCCACGTGGCAACTTATAGATCAATAGAAATGGGTTAATTTAAGATAGAAGAAGTAGATAACAAGAAGCCTGCCACGGCCATACAGTTTATAAGTAATATAAGCATCTGAGTGATTATTTTATACGTGGGTTGTGGGACTGCGGGGCTTGGTGGGACCTGGAGAGAAGCTCTCCAGCTACACACACACACACACACACACACACACACACACACTTATAACAACAATGAATGAAAAAAAACATGGATTTAAAAGAGAGCTAGGAGGGTGCATGGGAGTTTTGGGAAGCATGAAAGGGAAGGGAGAAATAAAAACACAAAATTATGCAAGCTGAGTAAGCCATAAAGCAAGCTTAATAGCCTTCCCCCATGACCTCTGCTTCAGTTCATACCTCAAGGTTCCTGCTTTTTTCTGCTCTGATTCAAGTTTCTTTAATGATGGATAATAAACTGTAAGATGACATAAACCATTATCTCCCCATGAGTGGTTTGTTCATGAATTTTATCACAGTAACTGAGAAGCAATTTTATACAGAAGATATTTTCTTCTCATTTCAAATGGCTTTATTTTGAAGTTCAAACCTAGTAATTGTTCTTGTTATACAAATTATTATTATATTTATATAATAATATATATTCATATAATTATATAAAATCTATCAAAAGATTTTCAGATGTTTTGAGACAACTTAGTTTGATTTTTCTATTTGAAATTGCTCATGTTGCATATAACTTTTATACAAATCATGTGCTACCTGTACCCTGCATATGTTAGAAAAAATAGTTAAATCACTTAGCTGCTGAGTTCAGGAACTCTGTATCCTAACTATTTGTGTCTAATCATCAATTCTATAATTTAAAGGTTTTATACTCTAGACAGGTTATTTTTCTTTCTTCTTCTATGAGGCCTGGTATAACCAACCTCATAGAGCTGCTGTGGATCAATGAACATTAGTATTATATCTAATGTATAATAAGTTACAATATAATTTATATATTAAGACTCAGAGGGGATGGTAAGATGGATTAGTGTATAATGTGTTTGCTGTACAAAGATGAGTACCTGAGTTTAGATAGAGAACACTCACGTATACAAGCTAAATTTGGTGGCAAATGCTTGAAACCCTAGTATTGTGGTTGTAGAGACCATCTGATCTCAGGGCACACAACAGTTAGCCCTTCTAGCTAAAATGGTGGGTCTCAGGATAAGTTAGAAATTCTGCTTCAAGAAAAAAAAATATTGATACTGCCCAAAACAAGCTTAGAGCCACCAACACTGATGTGGTATAACTGGGTTACTATCTGAGGAATCTATTGGCAATTGATGGCTCCTGGAAAAGGAGGCTAAGCTTTCTTTCAGTTTGGAAGCATGAAAAGCTGTCCAGCAACAGTCCTACATCTATGCATATACAGGCAGCATCAAGTATACACAGTAGGCTTTACAGAAGAGAGAACACAGGAAGTTGCAAAGGTAAAGTGGTGGTGGCATCAGAGAGAAATTATAGGGATAGTAATGGGGTATATTTGATCAAAAATGTTATAAGTATGGATAAAATTCTTAGAAAATAAAGAATACATGTAATAATAATGACTAGGCACATAGAATTATTAAAAGAAGTCAACAAATGGTCGTTTACTTCAGTAGAAGGCATATGATTGTGGTGGTATTTTGTTCCCCAAAATATTGTGCACCCTAATAAATTTATCTGGGGTCAGAGAACAGAACAGCCACTAGATACAGAGGCTAGAAAATGGTGGCACTCACACCTTTAATCCTAGCATTCCAGAGGCAGAGATCCATCTGGATCTCTGTGAGTTCAAGGATACAGCCAAGCATGGTGACTCACACCTTTAATCCCAGAAAGTGAGCCTTAAATCCCAGGGAGTGATGGTAGAAAGTAGAAAGTTATATAAGGCATGAAGACCAGGAACTAGAAGCATTTGGCGGGTTAAGCTTTTAGGCTTTCAAGCAGCAGTTCAGCTGAGATTCATTCTGGATGAGGACTCAGAGGCTTCCAGTCTGAGGAAACAGGATCAGCTGAGAAACTGGCAAGGTGAGGTGGCTTTGGCCTGTTCTGTCTCTCTGATCTTCCAGCATTCACCCCAACACCTGGCTTAGGTTTGATTTTATTAATAAGAACTTTTAAGATTCATGCTGCATATGATACTCATTGGAATAATAGTGGTTTCCTTAAAACTATAGGAGAATTTTCCAATGTTAGGTATTTTCTAAAATAGAAATCGAAGTTATTTATGTCCCTGAATGTTATCTAACAAAAAGAAAATAAAAAATAAAGCAGAAATCAATGAAAATTGAAACACAAAATCTATAGAAAAAAATATAAATGAACCGGTAAGATTGTTCAATGTAAGGAGTGCTGGAATCAGTATGCATTTAGTCGGGCCCAAAACCAGTGTGTAATTAATTCATGTCAGAACTATAAGAAATGATATCACTACAGATACTGAAAGAGTAGTACATGAACCTCATAGAACAGCTCTGAGAGTAACACATACCAATACTGTACTATGCTTAGAAGTTTTTCTAACAAATAGATCACTTATATATATATATATATATCACACACACACACACACACATATATATATGCAACCATTAACAATAAGGTAGCGGTATTTAAACTGAATTTTAACTATTTAGTAGATGAACCATTGGATACTTTTCTCAATATATTAACAGCTTGTTTTGAGTCTCGGCCTGAAAAAATAAACTTTTCCTATCATAATCTTATAAGTTGGGTTACTAAAGAGCATAATGATGCTTAATACTTTGTATACTAATTAAAATGAAGTAATGTAATAAATGAATAAACATATGAAAAAAACATTCTTTGACTTAAAATCTCAATTTGTTTCTTATTGTTGGAGGTTGAGAATTCTTAATAAGAGTGTAAGCATGGTCAAGTTCTGGTAAAGGCCCCTTTCCTCAGTATTTCTTCATATGGTTTTCCACGGTGTGCACATGTGCAGGCACATGACCATCATATGCACATATACACACAGAGAGGAGAAAAAGTAAGCTTCTTTTATGTTATAAAATATTCAAATCTCATCCTAGGGGGGTCTGCTGTCATGATAACCTCTAATCTGATGGCATAACTACACCATTGGCCCTGGTCTCTAATACTGTTCCCCTGGTGGCTAGAATTTCAAATGATGTATTTGGGGTACAAGCCTAGAATGTCAACTTTGCATTCTTTTATAAGGAATATGAACTTTAAATATGAGGAGAAATTAAAAACAAATTCCCAGGAACAATGTCTGGCACTGCAAAGTTTGTCCAATCAGGGAAGCTCATCTAGACCTTGTTTCAATCTTTGTTATTGCCACGAGGCACTGGCATTGGGCCCCATGTGACTGACATCAGATAATCAGACTCCATCTCCTCATCTCTTCCTCAGACCATGCTAAGTAAAAGCAGATATTCACCATAAATGACATTGTTAGCATAAACTATCTGTTCAACCTGGTACAGATGCCTATAGTCTCAAGACTCAGGCATCAGGCAGAATATCTCAGTGGACTGGAACTCTTCTCCCAGGAATTAGCTAAAAGCAAGAGCTGATTTCAGTTTTCCTTGAGGATGTGCATGTTTTGAACAACTTGAGTCTACTTTATGAGTCCTTTCCTACACATCAGCAGAATACTAAAACTTGAGAAAATACTAAAAAGAGAAAATGGTAAGAACATTTCTCATGAACATGGCTGCACAAACTCTAAGTAAAATTTTAGCAAATTTAGCACAATATATAAATGAATATAAGTTGTAACTTAGTGAATTATATTCCAGGGATGCCAGTTTTGTTTAACATTTTAAAATTAATCAGTTTAGTTTGTCATATTAACACCCTGATAAAGCAAAGGATGAAAGAAGCAAACAGGTGCATGGTCATTTCTAGAAACAGGAAACGTTGAAAAAAAGTCTAACAACTAGTCCTGATTTAAAAAAAATATTCAGCCAACTATTTAAGGAGATATTCTCACTATTAGTAGTACACAGAATATCTATAAAGCATCAAAATCTAGAAAGTCCCACATAAGAACGGAAGACAACTTATCCTTTACACAGACTGTGAACCCATGGTCAGCTGGGGTAGAATTTCATACAGTTGGTGTGGAAGTGCAGAAGAGAGCAACTGAGAGCAAATGAGAATCTGATGACCCTTCTGAACCCCCTTTCTATGAGATAATGCCAAGTACCCGGTTTTATCATCACTCTTGAATAGTCATACTCACCTCTGGTGGAGATTGAACTACTGGAATGTCCAGAGAACAGATTCCTATCGCCCTGTAAAACAAGAAATAAGGGAAATGTGTTTGATATCCTTTCTACTAGGTGTTCTATTGGAGATTTTAGCTAAGTTTACACAGAGCAAAAGGCCATAGGAAACATAAGAATTTTAAAATTGTAGGGCAATCATGCTTTTTCACGGGCAGCATGCATATAGAAAATCAAAGGAAGTATACAGAATAAAGCTAGTTGTAGTAATTTAGATTGGTAAAGTTAAAGGATC
>CABHPQ010103097.1:0-26153 GCA_902168405.1 Peromyscus aztecus
AAGCCAGGCGGCGGTGGCGCACGCCTTTAATCCCAGCACATGGGAGGCAGAGGCAGGTGGATCTCTGTGAGTTTGAGGTCAGCCTGGTCTACAAAGCAAGTTCCAGGAAAGGCGCAAAGCTACACTGAGAAACCCTGTCTGGAAAAATCAAAAATAATAATAATAATAATAATAATAATAATAATAATAAATAAATAAATAAAAAGATTGGGAACAAGACAAAAACAAAACACATGTAATGTTACAAAAAGAAAAATATAGGTATAGACATTTACAAACAGCAAAGGCAGTGAGATCATTTCCCTTACTGTAACCGAGAGTAAAATGAAATATAAAAAAATATAAAAATGGGGGGTGGCTAGAGAGATGGCTCAGCTCTTCCAGAGGACCTAGGTTCAATTCCCAGCATCCACATGGCAGCTCAAAACTGTTTCTAACTCCAGTTTCAGGGAATCCGACACCCTCACACAGATATACATGCAGGCAAGACAACAATGCACATAAAATAAAAATAAATAAAAATAAAGGAAGGACTGGGAAAATGGCTCCCTAAGACATGAGTTGAGCACAGCACCCACAGAAGGAGCGGTACATAGGGTGACAAGATGATTCAGTGGGTAGGGTCACTTGTCACCCTCACGACCACAGTTCAATCCCTGAGACCGACATGGTGGAAAGAGAGAACCAACTCCTGCAAGCTGTTCTCCACCACACTCACGCCAAGTCATCTATCGGCACGCGCGTGCGCGCGCACACACACACACACACACACACACACTTAAAATAATTTAAACAACCCTCTTAAAATACCAAACCAACACATTCAATAACCATTGAGCCATAAAACAACTTACAATCTAGGTGCAAACATCTGGATTTACAATACTATATTTTTTCACAGACTTCTTCATCCGCTTTATTTTCTTCTTCAAGGTTTCATGACCTTGTTTTAAAATATACCGAAAATATCTACAATCTAAAAAATAAAACAAAAAAAGTTTTAATATTTATCAATTAAGTATATTTCTACATACTATATATACTACATAGTATACTATACTTACTACACACTATATATACTACATACTATACTATACTATAATTTTGCTTCAGTCCTAGGACACTAATGATTCATTTGTGTCACAATGTAAAAAATAACTATTTGAGAACCAAGTTCTCCCACTAAACAAACACTTTTTCTGTTTAAGAAACAAAAACACTCCTTTCTCAGCTTTCTGGCTAAAATCAAATGTAAGAATCATGCTTTAAAATGCACACATAAAAGGCATCCTGTAAAGGCTTCACCAATGAAAGTGAGTACTGCCTGCGAAGGCATAGCTCACCCATAAACACTTCAACTCCTTTTCCACTGTCCCATGTTACATACACCCACTTATTAAGGAGCCGTCCAAAAGCTAATTTACCCTAGCCCAGCTTCCCTCTCAATGCCAGCTTATAAATCAGCTACAGTGGCGTCTCTCACAGTAAGAAAGTTTTCTGTAGGAAGCGGGAATGGGGACGATTAGAATAAATACATTATAGATTAGAAACGATCAAACACAGTTCCTTCTGTTCTAGCAAGCAATGGACGAACGGATATCACACTCTGACCAAGGTGCCTAGTGCTCCTGAGAGAGTCTACCTGCCCTTCAGTCTCACATGGCAAAGATGACACTTGTCAAGGGTTTCAGAAAAGAAAAATGTAAGCTTGCTATGATGAGACTTTTGTCTACCCATCCGTCCACAAATGCATGCAGTTCTAGGGACTGAACCTAAGGTCTTGCACATGCTAGGCAAATGTTCTATCACTGAACTCCCTAACCCCAGCATCTTTTACTTTGATTTTAAGGATTTTGTTTATGTATGCTTGTGTGCGTATACACACACCACATATTTTTGGGTCCCTGCAGAGGCCAGAAGAGAGTGCTGGAGTTCAGGTAGTCGTCCACCACCCAATATGGGTGCTGAGAACTGAACTTGGATCCTTTGTGAGAACAGCAAGCATTGGTAACCACTGAGCCATCTCTTCAGTCCCTGCTACAGGCCTCTTTTTTCACTTTTTATTTTAAGAAAGGGTCCCACTGAGTTACCTATCCAGGCTGACCTTGAAGTTACTGTGTAACCCAGGCAGGCTTTAAACTTGCAATTCTCCTATCTCAACCTCCCAAGTAACTGGGATTACTGGCCTGTACCGCCAGGCCTACCTGTAATTATTTATATTAAACAAAACAATCACAAATCATATGAAAAATTAATTTTACTATATTCTCAGCTGACACTCATCTATCTTTCCTAAGAAAATGCTAGGTTATATACCATAACTACAATACCCATCTACCATCCTTGAAGACACATGCCAGGGATGGGGGCTATAGGGCCTGTAGTGCTACAAAATAATTTGTCGTGTTTCTTTTGAGACAGATCTAGCTGTGCTGTCCAGGCCTGCATATAATTCCTAGGTTCAAATGATCCTCCTACCACAGCCTCCTAAGTATCTGAAAGTAAAGCACTAATTTGTATTCAGAAACATGCCATACCACTTTACAGAAGAAGTTAAATACAGCGAGATTTCTGCTTTTACCTATATAGAAAATTGGAAAGAATTTCACCCTATCCTGACACCAACAACTGCATAAACTTGGTGAGAGCTTAAGTAGGAAGGGAATTGAGTTGCTAACTGTGAGGAAAGGTCCCTCCAAAGAGAAAAGGGCCTGCCTTGCTTTTCACACAGCATGGGATGAAGGACAGCTGTCACAGGCCATTCTAAGACAAAGCAGAAGCTGACCAAGATGGAATATGGGGATGTAATGATGATGGCCAGAGCAAGAAGCAAACTTAGCTCAGTGCCAGAACCAACCCCACTGGAAGAAAGGTGCCCATTCTCAAGAAGAGCCATGCCTCATACTTCTAGAATACTTGAGAACTCATAGAGCTCTCCTGGAGGTGTTCACTTGGTATTTACAATACTGTTAACAAATAAGGAAAAGAGCCATGTTTACAATGTGCATTTCACACAGAAGGCCACCAAAGTTCACGACTTGATCTAAGTGACAAGTAAGAAGACTAGAAACTGTCCTGGGCCTCAGTGTCGAGCCGTCTGTACTGCACTCAGTGTTCAGAAAGTGAAGCATAGTAGGCATTATTAGAAATGGCATTTTTCAGCTCTGTTCTCATTAATCCCCCTTTCCTCATAAAATCAACCTTTTCCTACTCTTAGTAACTCTAAGAAACATACCAATTCTCGTTCCACAAGAGATACACATGGGTGTGAGCCTCAGGATCTCACTGCACGTTATACAAACACAAACAAAGGCAAACTCTGGGAGCTGCTGAGCACAGGGCTCCCCAGCGATGCCTGCAGCACTCCTTTCTTATTTCAGTGTGCTCCACCGCTCACGACAGTGGTGCAAAGCAGGTAAGCATTTTACTGGCCAAAATATCCCATAATAAAAGACCAGTTTCCTCTTTTTAGAAGATTCGCTATTAATAGGTAGTATTTCATTCTTTACAGGACAGGGGAGTGAATATAACATGAAGCTAATGAAGAACACTGAGGTCAGTGAAGAGCATCCTTGTGCTTTCTGAGATGCCCACAAGCTCAGTAAATCTACACAGCAAGGCCCAAGAGTCTGCACAGTGTATTTTAGGCACCTAACTCAAGTCAGGGCATGGACGCCAACCGCACAGTTCACAGGATCCCTCATAAGCTCTTATCACAATCCTGCTCGGGGCTCACACTCTCATCCCAGTCACTTCTCAAGCATCTAAAACCCCTAGGCGTCATACTGGACAAGATGAACAACTGGGCCCTGTTTCTAGCTTCTGCTACATCCAAATAAACAGAGAAGAAAACCACAGACCTTTTCCTAAAAGGATTCCCGCTACAAACGCTTTCTCACAAGCCAAGCCAGTGTCTGCCTTCCAGTCACTCTTTGCCCAAAAGAAGCTGAAGTGAAAGGCCGGCCACCAGCTTCTCCTAGACTTCCACTCTTCTTCAGCCCACGAGGGATGGCTTCTAGAAGGAAACGTGTGAAAAGGACAAGTCAGTTAATGGAAAGCTGTCATGAGAAGCTGAACGTGAGCAGTCTCTAAGACAACAGTGGAGAAGTTCCCGGACTAACTCCTGAGCATGGCCATGACAGGAGCATGGAGGCAAGCCTATGTTCACTCTTTTCCATCTCAGCAGAGTGCTCCACAGCATGGACACTGAGTTCAAATCCTGGAACTCTCAGATCCTCCATCTCCGATCACATGCTCCTGAGCAAGCTGCTAACCTTTCTGAGCCTCAATTTCTTCCATGGCGGAAATGGCTATTTTCTAGCATTTTTGTTAGGAGCAAATTAGAACAACAGTACAGCAGATCCCCCATAAAGCTCCTTGCACAGTGTCTGCTGCACAGTTAGCTATTATCATAATCACTTAAAAGGTACTGTACAGCCTTAGATACAATTAAATGCTACCAAAATTACTATGCCAATTCAGATGCCATTATCACAAAAACATCCAAATACACGAGCCTGATGCTGAGCCAAGCAAACTAAGCGTCACCAACAGTGTACCGTGTAAATTGAGTAATGTGTACTGAACACCTTGGCAGCCCTTGTGGTAGAACCGGAGATCCAACATGTGACCAGTACGTGTCTTGGCCTTCAGGACCCTACGGCCTAGTAGGGTTTAAATGGGACTTTCGATCTGTAAAGTGACTGACAGTGACTGTGCCAACAATCACCCTGCCACAGTGTGAACGCACTCTTCAGACTCCTTTACAATGAGGGAGGCACCGGGCCTGGGACACGAGGCGCTCAGTCACAAACTGACTGGTGCCTTTAAGAGCCCCAGACAGCAGCTGCCTGGGCTCCCTCACTGTGTGAGGAAACACCAAGCAGGCACCGAGAACAAGGAAACAGGGCTTCACCAGACACAAATCTGCTGCTCTTCACCTCTGACTTCTCTGTTACCAGAACTTTTTCAGGAAAAAAAAGTCTTCAGCTCTCTGTAAAAGCCACCTAGTTCCAGCACTCTCCTATCTTCAGGGCTGTCGAAACATGGTCCAAGAATCGAGCGGTGTGAGGGGAATTCTCAGTGCTTGTGGGAAAATTCCAAGAAAACAAGACTTGTGACCTCAGTTTCTTCAAAAACACGGAACTGTCCTTGGACTGTGTCTGTGTGCCCCTCCGGGTACAGCAGATAAGAATGAGTTTATTTCAGCTGTTGCTACTCATGTGCCTCTATGGAAAAATGTTCTTCCACATGTATCTTGTCCCTGTGACTGGACACTTTACTCATGTGACTCTTCTTAACCCTCAGAGTATAAACTGTCTGATGCTCTGAATAAAGTTGGCTACTGCATGAGACTTTAGTCTGCCTCATTTTTAGGCCCCATATCTCTGGTTCATGCCACAACTAGAGCAGTAAAGACAGGGTAAAGTCAGTTCTACTCCTGAAGCACGTATCCTCAACCACCCAAACTAGAGATAGCATTCAAGTAAAGCTTAACTCTGGGAGGCCTCTCCTCACATACGGAGTACACGGGAGCAGGGCCGCACCTCTTCCCACACCCAGAATGTGGTGCTGACAATATGCATGGGCAGGTGCAGCATCACTTTAAGATGCATGTAAAATTAATTAATTATAAAATAAAAATATTTTTTAAAAAAAAACCCCAAAATTATAAGCACAAGGTTTCACAAAATCAAAAAAAAAGGTGCACATTAAGATGCAGTGCTGACTTTGCTAACATGAAACATATGCATAGAATTTACGTGTATTAGGCTTATGATTTTGTATTTTCTAGCTTCTGATACTCAGAAAAAAAGAGCTAAAGATCTTATACAGGAAATGCAAAAACATGAAGTTAAAAACTTTAAAAGCAACAGCTAAAATGTGGTGACTAATACTTATGATAAACCAGTGATAAATGCTGTTTCTCACTTACTCCATTAGTGTCTGCTTCAGATACTTTGCCAAGTATTTCCAGGCAGTTATGTTCTTAGTGCATCCAGCAAAATCCAGGACTTCAAAGAGCACAGCCAAGCCCAGCTTCCGGTGTTCTTCTGTCTCTGCAATGGTCACAGAAGCCCAAGCTTACAGAAGGCACTGAGAGGTGCACAGAGCTGAGACGACACAAGTGAGTGAAGCGTATGAACCGCAAGCCTTCTGGTTGTTGGTTAACCCTTTAAAAGGACTCACTATGCTCACTGTCCTGGGATGAGCTGAAAGTTAATGACTAAGGTGCGAGCCTCTTCTGGAGTCATACCCCTCTATTTAAATACCACCTACCCTATTTGGCATTTTTGGTATATATGGGTTGAGACCTACAGACTTTGAGCAACTGACCTAAACAAGCTGACTTCCTTCTAAGACATACATTCTGTACTATACTGCACTGCAGCCCTCAAGGGGTTAACAAGAGGCAAATCACAGAAGTGATGGGCATTCTGTCCTCCTGCTTCCGAAGTCCCTCCACTAGGACCAGACGGCACGCATTTTAAGCTTTGTCACTAGGACCGCATCTTAAGCTTTGTGAGCTGTGGATGCGGAATCTCCGTTGCAGCTTCAGATTCTACAATCATAAAGCCAAAGCAGTCAGCAGCATTCCAGGAGGGGTGGGTGCAAGTGAGTTTAGCTTGTGAGAACAGGAGATGAGTAGACGTGGCCTCTGGATCGTGGATGGCTGGTCCTCCCTCTAGTCTACATGCACAAATGAGTATAAAGCACAGTTTTACCTGATTTTCTAAGCAACATATGGAATTCTAACATTAGTGGATGAGATGGCACAATCTCATGTAAAATCTGAAAGAGAAAACAGTATTGTAATTTATACACAATACAGACATTTCTCAAATTCTAGCTTATTTTCATGTAAAATTCTTACTGGCTAAAATGCTCTCAGCAAATGAATTAAGGACTTAAAAAGTACTTTGCTTTTATCCAGTTTCAATCTGAACATAAGGTATCCTCTGAAAAGTTACTTTAGAAAACAAAAGTCCAGGAGATGGTTCAGTGGGAAAGTGCTCACTGTGTGAGCCTGGGGACTGGAGCTCAGATTCTCAGCACCACATAAAAAGCCGGGTGTAGTAGCATGCACCTGTAATCCCAGCACCGGGGAGGAACAGGGGGATCTTGGGAGTTCACTGCCCTGGCAACCTGGCCTGGTGGTGAGCAGAGACCCTGTATCACAAAAGGTGGAGGGGCACATGGCAGCTCACAACCATCTGAACTCCAGTCGCAGGAGGATCCAACACTCTTGACCTCCAGAGGCACTGCATGTATGTGATGTACAGACATGCAAACATACACATAACACCCGTACACATAAAATAAAAATGAAGGGAAAAATTAAATAATGCAGTGGAGAACACCACAGGAAGACACCTAACAGACTCCTAGCCTCCACACGTACATGTGTAGGGACGCTGAAGTATACCCACACAGCCCACACCTGGTCTGGGGACATGGCTTAGGCAGTGGATTGATGCCTAGTAAGCACCAGGACCCCACGCTCATCCCTACAACTCGGGCACATCTGGAGTCTCAGCACTGGAGAAACAGAGTCAGGTGGGTCCCTGGCTCACTGACCAGCCAGCCTAGACTACTTGGTGAGTTCCAGGGAGAAAACCTTCTTTATGAAACAAGATGGGGCAGGTGTGGTGGTACATGCCTTTAATTCCAGCACTTGGGAGGTAGGGGGCAGTGAATCTCTGTTAGTTTAAGGCCAGCTGGTCTACACAAGAGAGTTCCAGGCCAGCCAGGGCTACACAACAAGGCACTCTCTCAACAAAAAAACATTTAAGGAAACAAACAAGGTAGATAGCTCTTGAAAAAGGACACCTGAGGTTGATCTCTGGCGTGTGCGAACTCACGAACTAACTCTCTCTCTCTCTCTAATTCATCTATATTCTCCCCCTCTTAACTTCTCAAAATTCTTGCTAACAAAATGGTAAGGTTTACTGGAAGAAACAGATGGAGTAAATAGGCTTTTATTTGTATCTTACACAAATCTATACTGCTTGCCAACTTAAAAACTTCAAAGATGTTGCTTTTAGAAAGACTGAAAGAAGACATTACAAAGCCAGGTATGGTGGCCTGCTTGTAATCCCAGCACTCTGGAGGCAGAGGAAGGAGATCAGGACCTCAAGCCCAGACCAGGCTGCAGAACAAGTTTGAAGCCAGTCTCTAACTACATGACACCAAGTCTCAAGAACAAAATGAAAGAACTCACATAGAAAATACCATGCTGCTCAAAAATATCACAGAAGATTTACATAAGACAAGAACTCAAAAGAGCAGAGAACAATTTTAGAGAATATACTCAAACAAAACACACTAAAAAGCATGTGAATATTTTAAACAGTTCTTCTATAAAATAAGGAGAAATTTAAAGATTTTATTTTTTAAGAATACAAAGAACTATTTTATGACTGGAACAAACAGGATTTGAAGTAACATGATCTCACATTTGAAAACACATTAAAAAGGAGTTTGAGTCAACAAGATGACTCCGTGGGTAAAGGTGCTTGCTGCGCTGTGCCTGGCAGTCTGAGTTTGAACCCTGGGGATTGGAAGGCAGAGAGAGATCGACTCCTCCAAGATGATGTCTGACCTCCTCAAGTGCACGGTGACACACATACACACACTTGGACACAGACAAAATAAACTCATCTAAAAAGTGAATTCATGCCTGCCCTTTCCTGAAGAGAAAGGAGGAGTGCATCCGGAAGAAGAGGGATGTGGGTGGGGAGGGGCTGGGAGGAGAAGAAGGGAGGGGAACTGTGTTTGGGATGTAATGTATGAGAAGGGGAAAAAAGTGAATTCATTCTGTCTCCTGGGATACTTTGACTTTATTTCCAACAAAACAAAAAGCAAATTCTGTCCGTTTCTCTTGGTGGTTTTATAAAAGGTCAATGAAGCAAAGTCAGAATAAATACTGACACATCAATAACAGAAGTTATTAAAACTTGGTTCCTACAGTCACATGTTTTTCATGATTTATCTATGAATGTCTCGATTCACTTAAATATTTCATTGAAATACATATACTGTTATGTCAAACAAGTGCAGTGTGACAGTCAACACGTTCTTGTGAAGTTAAGCACACTCACGTAACTACCACCCAGATCAAATTAACAGGATCGGCAGATGAGTTTCAGGAGCTCTCAGCCCCTGGCTCTTCAAGTGCCGCCTGTCTGCGTCTGCTTTTTGTGCTATTCCCCTCTCTTCCTGACTCCACCCACACCTGCACGCTCTTCCCACCAAGCCCCGGAGGACCTTTCTGCACTTTCACCCCTCACTTGCCCTTTTCCCTGCACCTTTGACCCTGATCCTCATTTTGCTACGACAGACCTTAGACTATCAACTGTATTCTTAGCTCCCAATACTTGGTTTCTCAGAAGGAAAAACAGCATTTCTCTCTAATTATTTATCTTAAACACAAGTGTTCAAGCCTGTCCCTTCTGCATCCCAGCATTTGGGAGGCTGAAGAAGGGCCGGAGCTCAGTAGTTAAAGATGTGCTTAACATGCTGGGGAGCCTAGGTTCAGGACGGGAGGGAGGGAATGCCCACACTCAACACACACACCCCTACCTAATTGTTCTTAAAAAGGCAAAAGACTTGAATAGACATCACTCACAGATGGTAATAAATGGCCAATAAGCACATGAAAAGATGTTCTACCATGACTCGTCATTAGGGAGACACAAATCTAAACTACAATGAGACATCATTTCACACCCACTAGAATAACCTATGATCTGAGAGCAAGGGGTGGGATAAAGAGCTGGCAAGGACGTGGAAGGCCTGCACTCTCCTATGTTCCCAGCAGGACACAACGAGGACACAGCTGCTCTGGGGATGACTCCTCCAAATGTCCCGCAAACAATCAGCACATCATCCGGCAATGTCACCCCTAGGTGTACAGCTAAATGACTAAAGGCAAGTACTCAAGCACTCCCACAACAATCTCCTCCACAGCACTACTGACCACAGTCAGACAGGACACAACCTGGGCATCTGTCAGCAGGTGACTGGGCAAGCCAAAGGTGTTCTGTAGGCACAATCAAACACTCAGCCTCTCAAAGAACGGCAGCTCCGACACACTGCAACCGAGGGACCATGGAATTAGAACCACACAAAAGACAAATGCTGTGTGACTCTGCCCTATAGGAGGTATCTGGAACAGGCAGATTCATTAAGACCGGAGAAGACAGATGTCCAGGGTTTCAAAGAGGCAGTAGCAGCAACTTACTGTCTAATGTGTACAGAAACTTCATGAACATCAAACATAAAAACATCAAAAACTGTAGTGATGACAGCAAGAAATCATTAAGTTTTAATGTTAACCATTACTTAAGG
Organism: Peromyscus aztecus; assembly: GCA_902168405.1. NCBI lineage: Eukaryota > Metazoa > Chordata > Mammalia > Rodentia > Cricetidae > Peromyscus > Peromyscus aztecus. Next base: position 10,351 of record CABHPQ010103097.1, read on the forward strand.
TGAAAAGTTTTGATATGTATATTTATCACGATAAAAAAATTTACAAATACTATATAATAACCCCAAACATGAACTATTTTGTAATAAATTTATCAAAATAATATACCAGAAAGTAAAATATTTCAGAAAAAAAAATGAAGACCTAGAGACATGCCATGTTCCATTTGGGAACCTCAATCTCATTAAGATGTCAATTCTTGGGACTGGAAAAATGGCTCCATTAAGAGCTTGCTGCTCTTTCAGATGACCAGAGTTCAGTTCCCAGCTGCCATGTCAGGTGACTCACCAGTGCCTGTAACTCCAAGCCCCGAGGCTCCAGTGCCCTCTTCCAGTCACCTCGGGCATCTGCACTCCTGTGCACAGCTCCCCCCCGACATACGTAGTTAAAAAAGTGTGAAAGGGAAAGAAGGCAGGGCTGCGTTTTAGAAACCGGACCATGAAGCTTTGCGCTTCCTCTTTCCACCCAGTGCCAAGTGACGGGCATCTCTTGAGACAACTGGCACCATGCCACAAGACGGGGGTAAGACAAAGCCCTACCACAAGGAGGCAGAAGGATGAGCTGGGACAGCCTGCTGCCAGCACTAAGATTGGCTCTCATCGTATACACACACAGTCTGAATTCGAGGAGGCAGTAAGAAGTACCATGCCCTAAGATTGGATGCAGGGAACTTTTCCTCGGGCTCTGAGTATTGTACTCGCAAAACAAGGATCATTGATGTTGTCTACAATGCATCCAGTAAGGAGCTGGTCCGCACCAAGCTCCTGGTGAAGAACTGCACTGTGCTTATCGACAGCACACAGTACTGACCGTGGTATGCGTCTCACTATGCACTGCCCCTGGGCCGCAAGAGAGGGGCCAAGCTGACTCCTGAGGAGAAGGAAATATTAAACAAAAAACGATCAAAGAAACTCCAAAAGGAATAGATGAAAGGAAAAAGAACACTAATATCAGCAGTCTTCTGGAGGAGCAGTTCCAGCAGGGCAAGCTTCTTGCCTGTATTGCCTCAAGACCAGGCCAGTGTGGCAGAGCAGAAGGCTATGTGCTAGAAGGCAAGGAGCTGGAGTTCTATCTGAGGAAGATCAAGGCCCGGAAAGGCAAGTAAATCATCATTCATAGCTCATGCAATAAAGGTGCTTATTGTTCTATAAAATATATATATATGTAAGGTGCCAGTTCTTTCAAAACTGATCTACAGATTCAAAATCCCTCCAAGACTTTCGTTTCTATAGCAACATACTGATTTTTAAATGTATATAAAAAGTCAAAGGACCCAGAAAATGCAGAAAAAAAATTAAAATGGACAGATTAATATAATTTTCTTGAGATTTCAAGACTTCCTCAGTTACAGTGACCATGCTATTGGTATAATGTCAGAACAGAAATATATATCATCAGGGCCAAGCGATCATAAAGCTCCAATGGAGAAGACAAGCCTTTTCAAAAAGTAGTGCTAGACCAGCCAAATAGAGAAAAAATAACCCTGAATCTTACACCTCACAGTACACAAAAAATAACCCATCACAGACCTTCAGCATAAAACCATTCAGCATATCTAGAAAAATGAAACATAAAAGCGAATCAATAGTTTGGAAGGCCAAAAATTTCTCAGATAAAAGGCACTAAGCCATAAAAGGAAAGTGAAATTTGGACATCATTGAGATGTCTGCTCTTTGAAAGATACTGCTAAGAAACAGAACATAAAAGTATAATGTATATATAATACAGAAAGGCATGGAGAGAAACATACTATGGTGATTTGAAAGGAAATGGCCCCAAAGGGAGTGGCATTATTAGGAGGTGTGGCCTTGTTGGAGGAAGTGTGTCACTGTGGGGGCGGGCTTTGAGGTCTCTTTCCTCAAGCTTCCCTCAGTGTGACAGTCAGTTGACTTCTTATTGTCTGCAAGATGTAAGACTCTCAGCTGTTCCTCCAGCACCACATTTGCCTGCACGCTGCCATGATCCTGGCCATGATGATAAGGGAATGAACCTCCGAAATGGTAAGCAAGCCACCCCAATTAAATGTTTTCTTTATAAGAGTTGCCATGCTGATAGTATCCCAAACTAAGACATTCCACACTCACAGTGGTACAATGGATGCTTAGAATACTGAAGGAACTCATTCAATCCCCAGCACCAAGAAGACTAAAAACAAAACACAGGCAAGCAAAGAGCCAAGGCAAAAAAGGCCTACACATCTAACAAATCCATACTTAACAAAGGAATTACATCTAAATTACATAAAATCTCCCCAGTTGGTAATAAGAACACCACCAAGAAATACACAAAATATCTAAACAAACTGTTGACAAATAAATACAAGGAAATAGTCAGCAGCTCCCAAAAGATGCTCAGTATCAGTGAGGGAACAGCGAATCAAAGTCACATGAGACCCCAATACAGCAGTACAGTGGCCATGATCCAGTCTTCAGGACAGAGGCAGGGGAGCTACAGAGACGGAACTTTATCCACAGACGGTGGTGGTGTCAACAGCATAGCTCCTTAGATGGTTAGTACAGACTCTCCTTACTTAGCGATCCCATTTGTAGGTGGCTAGCTACCCAAGAAAACGAACAAAGACTTACATATGTCTCGGCACATGATTCTTAACAGTGAAAGAATGAAAATAGGGCCTGGTACTGTAGCTCAGTGAGAGAGAGCTTGCCGAGTTCACTCCCCAGCACCACCCAGCGTGTGTGCGAGCCGTGTGAGTGCGTGAGTGAGTGTGTGTGTGCGCGCGTGCGTGCGTGCATGCGTGTGTCTCCTCGTCCATCAAGAAATGTAAGTCATGACTAAAGCCCATCCTCAATAAAGCACCTACTCCGCAAGCTTAAGGCCCTGAGTTCAGATCCCTAGAACTACATGTCAAGGCAGTGCATGCCTATAAACTTAGCGGAGGGCGGCCCCCTGGAGCTCCCTGACCAACCAGTGTAGCCAACGAGGAGTGCGGGTTCAGAGAGGACCTGCTCAAAGGGGCTTCCTTCTACGCCTGTTGGCTAACATCGACTGTGAAAAATAAAGTGGAGAGCAACAGGACACACCACCAGCTCTGACCTCTACATGCATGCACACATATGTGCACATGCATACGTTAGTCACACCACAGCATGGAGAAAACTAAAAATATGCCAAGCAAGAGAAGCCAGACAAAAAAAGCAAAAACTATAAGGTTGCATTTATATCAAATTTCAGAAGAGGTTTAAAATAAATCGACCAATGGCTGCCTGGGACAGGGGCATGTGGGTGGGCTGGTATTTAGGAGTTAGACGAGGACTCCTGAGTCCTGCAGAAGTACTCTTGAGCTTCATTATCATGCGGTTCTGTGGATGCACACACTCAGTAAAGTGCAACCAAGTATGAAAACGATTGCCTGTAAAGTGTGTCAACTAAATCTCAGTACAGCTGATTTTTCAGAAATATCACTAGCGTTTTCCAAGCAGAGTGAGAGACTTTCTCCTCAGGAGCTGGAGTTCCCTCCTGAAGCCCACAGAGGGAGCAGCGTTCTCTGCTGACCACAGTACACCACTCGCACATTGCTGTCTACTAGTTGTTCTGTCTTATGGAGCTGGGCATCAAGCCCAGGGCCTTGCACACGCTAGTCCAACGCTCTACCACTGAGCTACACCCCCAGCCTGCTGCCATTTTCTATAGGTGCCGCAATGTAAGGAATGCCTTTCTAGTCAAACACGGGGGAAGTTTCTATACCTTAAGAACACTTATCAGTTTCGCTCTTGGAGCCTTCTCTCTCTTGAGAAATTCGTATAAGTAGATGTGGGCATTGGGGTTTGAGGGGAATTTTTCATCATACGCATAATTGGTGAGTATCTCTCGGGCTCCGTCTTGATCACCATAGAATTCTAGCATCTGTATGAAACAAAGCACGTCTTAGGTTAATTCTGTACAATAACTCCACAAAAAGATACAAGCTTACTGCTAAGAACAGCAAAAGTGACAAATACTGTAGAGCAGACAACAGCAACACTAATTCTGCTTTTCTAACGTTCCTACAACTTCTAAAAAACAGGATCAAAGGTCTACATGTGGTCTCATTTTTTCCTTGAATTTGTTACTGGAAAATGTAGACCCCCAATGTAAGAACAAGAAATCTAAGTCCCCAAAGTAGAGAACACTAATGACCAAGAGTGTGACTCAACTACCTCAGCACCCTCATAACTTCAGCCCTAAGGAGTACACGATAATTACATCTCCTACTTTTGAAGCCATTCACAGATGAACTAGATTATCTTCTGACAGCAAAATGGTCACTTTAGCACCAAGAAGCGCCCAAGCCCTCGGTTCTTCTACAAGGACTCTGAGATACTGGGGTAACTTTATAAACTTTCTAAAAAGTCATTGTTCTCCTCACCCCTTATGTTGTGATTTGGTCCAGATTTTTCCCACTTCCCTTCTACATGGCACCAAATCTTTAGCAATGATCCTGTTTTTACATTATGTTCAACAATAAAAACGCAGACTTGCCAGTCACAATTATATCACTATGCACAGAGGTATCTGGCCATGACAGGTGTATTTATTTTTCTTATTCACAGAAACATGTTCACATTTTCTTATGTTCACAGAAACAACTAAAAGAAGGAAGGATTTAGCCAGGTGGTGGTGGCACACGCCTTTAATCCCAGCACTCAAAGGCAGAGGAGGGCGGATCTCTGAGTTTGACACCAGCCTGGTCTATAGAGCGAGTTCTAGGACAGCCAGGGCCAAAGGGAAACTCTGTTGGGTTAGTTCAGAGGGTCAGAATCCATCAAGAAAGAGAAGACACGGTGAAGGCTTAGTCTGTGAAAGCATGTGGCAACTACTCATCACATGATACTGGCCAGGAGAGGATGGAAGCAGGGCCCTCCGTGAGTCCCACTTACCCCAGCCAGGCCCGACCACATAAAGGTTCCACAATCTCACAAAGTTAGTGGCCACCAGCATTCAAGCAACTTAGTCTTTATAGGACATTTCACACTCAAACCATTAAAAAGTTAGCCAGGGGTAAAACTAAACAAGACTAACTTACATAGCATATTAGTAAGCAGAAATTATTTAGACCAAAAAGGAGAAAACTTTAAGCATTTCTTCTATTAGCTTCCTTCTGACCATATGACAAAAATCTAACTAACACAATCTTGTATTTTGTTCTTGAGAGAGTTCTACTACAAATGTAGCCCAGGCTAACTTAGAGCTCAATATATACCTCAAGCTGGCCTCAAGCCTGCAGCAATCCTGTCTACACAGCTTCTCAGCACTGGGACTACAAGCGCATCGCCACCCTGGCCTTTGAAAAGTGACTTACCTCCACATAACTCTTCACAAAAGGATCCCAAACCCCAGGAGTTTTAAGCAGTGCGCCAATATTTGCAGACGTCTTGCAGCTCTGGCTGAGCATGCTTTGGGTTTTTGCGGTATAAGCATAATCATCCTCATCTGCTCAAATGTAAGAGAGTCATACATTCATTTAGAGAAGCCATAAGCAAAGCTCAAGCCCAGGTGGACGCTGGTAAACACTAACAAGTGTAAAGGGAACTAACTAGTACCTCTTACGGAATGCCCAACTCCCCCACAGGGTATTGGCAACCCTGAGTCTAACCACCTCGAAAAAGCAATTGTACACCACACCCAAGGTTAGCTAAGCAGCTGACTATCAACTAATGTAAGCATGAAGATCCACCCTCTTAACCAAACCAATGCACCGTCATCAACAGAGGCAGCAAAGACTGACAAAGTTCAATAACGCTTTGTTATAAAACAGGCACCAGTCTAGGAAGAGAAGGACTCACTCCATCTGAACTTTTTTTATTTAATTAAAAAATAGCTAACAAGCTCAATGAAATCTGAGAAAAAGACAAGGCATCCTCTGTCACGACTTCTGCTCACTACACTAGGTTTTCATCAGGGTAATGAAGCGAGGAAACGCAATGACTCTAGACTGAAAGGAAGAAAAATTATCTCCATTCAGATGACATGATCCTGGTATACAGAAAGCCTTAAAAAAATCCATTAAAAACTCCTAAGAGCTGGTGGGTGGAGATGGCTCAGTGGTTACACACACTAATTGCTCTTACAGGACCAGGGTTTGATTCCTAGCACCCATATGTTGCTCACAACCATCTATAAATCTAGGCCCAGGGGATCTGATGCCCTCCTCTGGCCTCTGCAAGCACCAGAAATGTATGTGGTGCAGACATACATGCAGACAATACACACAGACTTTAATTTTTAAAAGCTTTATAAGCGTTAACAATTCATTAAGATCACAGGATATAAAACTAATACACACAAATAGATTATGTGATGGAGCACAGTGGTGCACACCTTAAATCCCAGCACCTGGGAGGCAGAGGCAGAAGGATCTCTGTGAGTTCCAAAACCAGCCTGGTCTACATGGTGAGTTCCAGACAGTCAGGGCTACATAGACCCTGTCTCAAAAAACATAATGGACAGCAGCTCCTGAGGATGACAATCAAGGTTGACTGACCTCTGGTCTCTACATTCCCATATTCCCAACGTTCATGCACACCTGAACACAAGTGCACACTTATATGCACACATATACACACTCAACAAAGGTAATATTTAGGAAGAAATTTATAAAGATATGAAAAATTATACTCTGAAAAGTAATATTGTTTAATAAATTTGAATGTAAAGTCGCCTCATGTTTACAAAGTAGAAGACTACTGCTAAGGTTCATCCAAAATCCTGTAATCCCTATCAAAATCGCAAAGGCTGTTGCATAAGCTGACAAGCTGATATGAATGATTTCACAGTTCATGACAATACAAGGGGCTGAGCAAAGTCTAGACAATCTTTAAAAAGAGGAAGGTTGGAAGATGCATACTATCATTTCCAAACTTATTACAATGTATAGGAATCAAAACTATATGCTACAGACATAAGGATTAACATACACAGACCACTCACCAGAGAACTCAGAGCCCCAAATTAAACCTTCATGATTATGAGCAACTGATTTTCAGTACAGCTGACAAGACAAATTTAAAAAAGGAACCCCAACCCCCCCCACCCCCCCACAAGACAGAGTTTCTCTGCAAAACAGCTCTGGCTATCCTGGAACTCACTCTGTAGACCATGCTGGCCTCGAACTCACAGAGACCCTCCTGCCTCTGCCTCCCAAGTCCTGGGATTAAGGTGTGTACCATCATTATCTCCTGACTGAAAGGAAGAGTTTTCAAAAAGTACATACAATCAAACAACTGGACAGCCACATGCAAAACAACAGGGTGAATTGTTACCCATCTTATGAACAAAAAAGTAACTCAAAATGGATTAAACATCTAAACATAAGGACTAAAACAGTAATAGACTCTTATAGTAGATATCCTTGTAGATCTGAAGTCTACAACCAATTCTGCCGGTGCCCATGTCAGAGGAGCAGCACGTGGCAACTGAGCTTCAGGAGTTTGGTTCACCAGAATGCAAGGCACTGATGGGTGAATCCCAGATAGACAAGGCCCCCAGGGCTTCAGCTACAGAACATCTCTTGCTACTGCGATGCCTTTTAAATGTTTGTTTAAATGTTCTCTGATATCTGGCATGATGTGAATGGGTGTGGGGAGATCCCCACTGCCTCTAATGTAGTGTGATTATCTCATGGAAATATCCCGTTCTACTGAGCATTTTCACCTGTGGATTATTATGAAGATAATTTCCTCTTAAGATGAACTGTTTAATTGAAGTAATGATTTTATACAATAATAGTGTTAGTTTAAATAGAATTTTGATGATTAAGGATTTCTAACACATATAGTAAGATTATGATAGAGGTTAGGTTAGTGGGAAAGTTAATATAGGTAAAGGTAAGATATAGTGTTGCCCCCGCCCCTGAAAAGTAGGGGCTGCAGAAGATAGAACACAGGAACAAGGAAGTGTCTGTCACGCAGCTAGGACTGAGGAATCTTCCTTGAGGAGTCATATAGACTGTGGTTCAGTTAAAGATTAAGGAAAATGATCTAATTCCAGGTGTTAGATAGCCAAAGTTCTTTTAATCTTTATGTTGGGAAATGTGTTCATGGTTTCAATGTACATCATAGCTTTAAAAAAAGCTTTAAATAACAACTTCATGTAACTAAAAAACAGAGAATTGGATGATTAATTAAGATAATTGGACAGAACTCTAAAATATGAAAAGTAATTAGTAACCTGTTTTTCTGGCAATTATAATTTATAAAAACTACTGTCTACGTGAACAGTTATGGCTGGAAGGCCCTGATCTGTGAGAAGTCTAAAAGAGAAATAGTTGACTGACCTCATGCTGTCATTAAGCACAGCTCTGCTTACTGCCCTCGTGGTCACCGCCTCGTGGTCACCGCCTCGTGGTCACCACATCCCTCCTAATCTATGAGTTGCATGAAAACTCTCGGGGGTCTCTGGCCCCTCACTGGGCACTGTCACTGATACAATAACAGTGACTGACTCTTTCCAAGAATTGCTGCTGAAGCAGATTAATGATTCAACCCCCACCTTAGAAAGAATTTAGACATACAGAATCGTTAGTAAAGACAGGTTAAGTAAGATGTTTTGGTTAATGACTTTGAGGCAGAAAATCTTGGGGAACAATTGAAAGCTTAGAAAGACACACTTAATAGTTGAGCGAGGGACGCGTTGAAGTCATGAACAAAAGCAATGGCAGCCTGGCTGCTGCTGGCTGATGGGCCTTTCTTGCTAGGATGTGTTAGTGACGCTATCTTGTGTCAAGTTGACATAAACTAGCCAGCTCAGAAGTGATTACTAGTTGGGCACAGAGGAAGCATTAAGAAGACACATGGGCACAACTAACAGGTTAAGGTGAGAGCAAAGACCAGTTCCCTAATCTGTGTGGTGGTTACAGGGATGGGAACTGTACATGTGTTCATTCTATACTCTATGTGTCAAATTTCATAAAAGGGTTGAAGCAGAGTTAGTCTTTCAAAAGTAACAGCTAACAGAAGCACAAAATGATACTTCAAAGTAAAAAGGCACACTGATCTTTTCCCAGTAGCTGGGTGAGTTAGTTTCAGTCTGTGCTTAGAAATGAGACCAAAGCCAGGCGGTGGTGGCACATGCCTTTAATGCCAGTACTCGGGAGGCAGAGGCAGGAGGATCTCTGTTAGTTTGAGGCCAGCCTGGTCTACAGAGTGAGATCCAGGACAGGCGCCAAAACTACACAGAGAAACCTTGTCTCAATTTTAAAAAAAAAAAAAAAAATTGAAGCAAGCAAATGGAAACTGTTTACTGGTTTAAAGTTGTTATTTACTTTTCTTCTTACATGTGGCACTAAAATGACTAGTTATTTTGTGACTGTTTGGACTGGCATTTACCACTCCTTTGGATAGATAACACTGTACTTTTTTTTTTTTTGCATGCAGTTGATGGTTTATTCTGCCATAGATTTAGGGGAGAGTAATGAGAGGAGCTTTCAGAAGATCTTTAACCTTAAGTGTCTTTAATGAAGAAAACAAAAAAAACAAAAGCATTTCTACCCATACAAGCCCAGAGCTTGCTTGAATTTTTGAGACAGGATCATGTAATATAACCCACCCTGACCTCAAACTCGAGAGAGCCTCAGCCTCCCAAGAGCAATGTGTCTTCTATCCCATCTGGATGAGCACAGTGGTCTGTGTGAGCCATGCTGCCCTGCCGTCCGTCCCTTCACCAAAAGAAAGCTGACTATGGCCACTCACCAAGCTCTGACAGCTCCGTCTTCTTTTTGGACCAAGTGTAGTACTGTAAAAGCCCTTTGTAGGCCTGAACAAGGTTGATCAACACTTCCTGAGAGGACGACTTTTCCCCATATCTCCATGTCTCTGCATCGCTGAGATTTCTGTTTGCATCCTCAAGCATTCCGTGATGTAAAAGATACAATGCATGTTGTAAGGAGATCTGCACCAAAAAGAAGAACCCACTGTTGCTAAAGTCAGAACTATTAGTCAGAAACCCCAGGAAAGGTGTAACACATGCTGGCCTAGTCCTGAAAACTATGCAGTAGAACCTTCAAATGAAAGTGAAAGCTCAACTGGGAGGCAGTGGCGCACGCCTTTAATCCCAGCACTCGGGAGGCAGAGCCAGGCGGATCTCTGTGAGTTCGAGGCCAGTCTGGGCTACAGAGTGAGTTCCAGAACAGCCAGGGCTACACAGAGAGACCCTGTATTGGGGGGGAAAGAGAGAGAGAGAGAGAGAGAGAGAAGGGTGAAAGCTCAGACAGTGGTATAGTCTATACTCTGTCATTTACATTTTTTAATCAAGCAAAGACACTGTGAAACAACTAACACTATGTAACTGAGAGTAACAGAATGCAGTGCAACACAGGGGGAGGACTGGGCACAGAAGCCACACTGTAGCCTAGCTAGCTGCTCACTCCATACTTCACCTGTTGTCAAGGACCCTTCAGGAGAGGCTGCTCAAGATAATGGCATAACCTTACCTGCTTGACCTACAGTAGACAACAGCCTAACTAACAACTTCACACACGTCAAATGCTCAGAGAAAACATCCTGCCAAGGAGTGCTGAAGAATGGATTTAGTTTAAAGGGAAAGAGGATCCCTGAAACAAAGGCAAAAACAACCACAGAGCTGGGTGTGGTGGCCTCAGCTGGAATCCCAGTGCCAGGAAGGCTGAGTAGGACTGCGAGCTGGAAACTAGCCTGGGCTACACAGCAAGGCTCCGCCTCAAAAACATAAAAAGTGCATGTGTGTGTGTGTGGGGGGGGGGGGGAGCGCTAGGAAGATGATTCAGTGGGTAAGTTATCGGAGAACCAGAGTTTGGATCCCCAGAAGACACAGAACAAGTTGGTAGGCATAGGGGCCTGCATCGGCCCAGTGCACAAGAGGTGGATACAGGATCCCAGAACAAACTGGTTAGCCAGATTAGCCGGCCAGAACCAGTTAGCTCTGAGTCAGCAAGAAACCCTACCTCAATAGGTAAGGTAGAGGATGATCAAGAAAGAATTCCAGTGTCAACATCAGACCTCCAGACTTAAGACTTACACACACACACACACACACACAATTAGAAAATTGAACAAGTAAAAACAAAACCAAGAGCCAGAAATGCACATTTTATGCTTTGCATGCTGTATGGTTTCTCTCATATTTACTCAACTTGTGGCCAAGTTCTTATACAACTTTACAGTCTTGAAAAAAAATTAACAACAGATTATTTATAAAATTACTAAAGAATGGTGTTCTTTTAGTTAGGAGTATATAATAGAGAAGAGGCTATAATACCATGGGATGGTCTCAGTCCCTTTTGCAGACAAACTATTATTAAAAGACAGGAATTCGGAGAGAAGGTTCTATCCAAACAGCAGGAACGTTACAGCATTTGAACAAGTTCAAGTTCCTACTTTGTTTCACAGTTTGCTTTTTTCCAAAAATGCCAGCTTGGCTCAAGTCAGTTCAGCAACCATGTGAGGATTGGCTGTGTCCACAGGGAGGACCAGCCTAATCTCTGAAGGACCGCACTTGACAGCCAGAGACAGACCAACAGGGTTCCGATCCGATCACATGGAAGGTGGTGGGAAACCAGAATCGAGCAGTGCGCACAGTAGTGTTCTCCCGTCTCCTTTACCCACGGGACTTTATCCACGGGACTATTTTCCATGGTTTTCTATCTCAGCATTGATACAGGCAATTAAAATAAACACACATTAAAAATATAAAATCTGGGGCTGGAGATGGCTCAACAGTTAAGAACATTGGCTACTCTTCCATGGGACCCAGGTTCAATTCCCAGCACCTACATGGCAACTCACAACTGTCTGTAACTCCAATTCCAGAGGATCTGACAGCCTCACACAGACATACATGCAGGCTTAACACCAATCAATGCTCATAAAATAAATAAATGATTTAAAAAATACATAAAATCTACATTCTCACCTTTAAATAATTCAAGACACCAATATTTTTCATCCGGTCAGCAAAGCTATTAAAAGTCTCCACATTGCTTCTGGGGTGATAAAATAGAATTTCACTTCCAAGCTTCCAAATGATCTATCAAAGCAGAAATTAGTATCAAAACAATAAATCTTTACCTTATCCAGTTTCTTCCTACAAAACTGTGTTTGTTTTTTCCTGATTATAACATTTAAAAGCAACTTATACTTCCCTCTCCATGGAGACCACTACTGCTAGACTTTACTACACTTCCCTAGCAAACCTGCATTCTTAAGTAGGTGGTAATCATTACATCTCAAAATTCTGCTGTATTGGTGATGTTTCTGCTGCTGTGACAAAACACCATGACCACGGCACTTAGAAGAAGAGTGCATTTAGGCTCACAGTTCCAGAGGGTCAGTCTGCGATGGAGCACAAAGGCATGGTGGCAGCAAGCTCACATGAAGCAGAGTGATCTCTACACTCTGAAAGCCCACCTCCAGTGACAGACAGACTTCTTCCAGCAAGGCTCTATCTCCTAATGCCCCAAACAGTGCCACCAGTGGAACCAGAGCCTATGGGGGCATTCTCACTCACACCACCACCCTAGGTAGGAATAAGAGGGCCATTATTAAATCAGTGCTCTCTAGAAGGCACCATTAAGATGCATATTCAGCGTAAACTTAAAAATCAGTATGAAATGGTAAATCAGAAAACCGGTTCCTACAGGGCTAACTCATCTTCAGCCCTCCAAGCGCAGACAGCAGACATGTCCACGCTCCCCGAAATCTCATCTTCAGCCCTCCAAGCGCAGACAGCAGGCATGTCCACGCTCCCTGAACTTTCATCCACACTGAGTGTATGTGCTATGTACTTAGGCTGTCAATCGAAGAATATTTATCAGAAAAGACAAATTACAATGAAATATATGTCCTCAGGCCACATTTTGGTGACAGAACTTGAGCTCTTCTTTTCTCAGGGAGCAAATGTCTATTTCTCTTCCAACCTAAAGTAGATTAATAAAATCAGGAGTCTTTAAAAGCAAGTTGCCTCTGCCTCTGGCATCCCTGCTGGGCTATCAGGTGTGCACCTCCACACCTGGCTCTTTATACACCAGGACATCAGAAGTGCTGGGCAAAAGGCAGGGATGGGTATGCGAGTGAAGTCACTAGACTTCAGGAGGGTGGCAATGGCTGAAGAAAGACCCTTCCAAGAAAAGGAAATGAAAGGGAAAGAGTTTGCCTGACCTGCTCCACTGAAAGCAAGGGCAGTGAGGCTAGAGAAGAAAACCCAAGGTAAAGAAATGGGGTCAGACAGGCAGACCAGGAAGAGGGTGAGCACATCCTGAGGAAGTCCACAGCAATCAGAGAACTGTGGCTGGTGCTCCAGGGAAATGGAAAGCCATCAGTGTTCTCATAACCAACCACGGTTTTGAGAAGCCCCATCTCCATCATTAGTCAACAGGGAAATGCAAATCGTAACACGAGCAAATTCTACTTCATAACTCGAAGTATCAAAAAAAGACAGGCATGGCTGCTCGTGCCTCCCAGCCTCAGGAGGTTTAGACAGAGACCTGCTGTAAACCTGAGTCTGAGGCCAGCACAGTATCCAGGTCAAGACTGCCAGAAAGGTAGATAGATAGATAGATAAATAGAAATTATCAATGAAGATGTGAAAAAATTAGAACATTAAATATTGCTGGTAGAAATATAAAGTGGAAAAGCCACTTTTGGTAAGGAGTTTGGTAAAACCTAAAGGGATTAAAGGTAGTGTTATCATATAACCTATAACTCTACTCCTCAGTATATACCAAAGAGAAATTAAAGCAAGCACCATGCAAAAACACATACATGAAACGTTGGGCGAATCCACTGATGAGTGGATGTATAAAATGTGGTATTCCATACAATGGAGTCCTGACAATGAAAGGAAGGAGAGAGCCAGGCATGGTGGTGGCATGCCCATCACCCCAGGACTCAGGAAGCAGAGGCAGGGGAAACAAAAGGCCACTGTGGGCAGAGCTAGACGCAGAACTCCCAGCAACCGGCTGCATCCAGCAGCAGACTCCGGGCATCTACCTCAGGGGCAGCCTGTCTCTTGTAGGGGTTGGAATCCTCCAGGGTCTGTAAGTAACTATGCATATACTCGGCAGCCTGCTGCCACTGGTGCTTCAGCAGGGCTTCGTGGATAAAGCTTAAACACGCGCTTGTCGTCTGAGTAAAATCCCTCTTCCTCTTCCCTCCAGTCACTGCAACAATGGACAGAAGACAAATTACTCCACTGACTCCAAGTCAGCTACTCAAAAACCTCAATAAACACAAGTTTTAACAAGGGCAGCAAGTGCTATGACCCAGCCTATCCCAGTATCAAGCCCTCTAACTTAAACTCTGCCATATAATATTAGTTTTAGTGGTCCCTCGACCCATGATGGAATGTTGACAAGTAGTCCTGGGTGGATCTTATGCAAGGAGCCACTGTGCTATACATTCAGCCTTTCCATACTCTTGAAATTAGCTTACGTAGAAACTCAAAGGAGAATCTGAAAACCAAGCTGGACCCAAGGGCACTGTAATCTGAGCACTAAGGAGACGGAGGCAGGACTGTGAGTCCAAAGCCTGCACTACATAAGGAAATTCTGCCCCCAAAATAAATAAATAAATAAATAAAATCTAATCCTAAATATTCGATATCCTTGTCCTACCAGGCTCCCTGTATCTTTTAAAACTGATTGTTCCTTTACTAAATAACTTGGATAGAACCTTCCAAAGGAACAGGCTCCAATATTTAAAATGGGTAAAAGTCACCAATGCTATCCTAGGGAAATATGGTCTTATTACCCACTAATGTTCAAAAGTGAACCTTTTTTAAGGATCAAGTTTCCAATAATTCAGTGATAGTAAACGAATCAAGATCCACACAGTTGTAAACATTAGCATCAGCTAGGTCTATGAAGTACTGACAATCACCATGGTAATAGTCCATGGGCTTAGTTACACTATTATATTATAGAAGAGCAAGTTAGACTGATAGCTCCTTTTCCCTTCTAACCGATCCTGTTGTGCCAGTCATCTCTTTCTTCTTCCTTCCTTTCTTCCTTCCTTCCTACCTTCCTTCCTTCCTTCCTTCCTTCCTTCCTTCCTTTCTTTCTTGTTTGTTTGTTTGTTTCTGTTTTGTTCCTGGTTTCCTGGGACTCACATGGCCCAGGCTGACCTCAAGCTCACTATGTAGCCAGTACACCCTGGGACTCTTTCTGCCTGGTCTCACAAACACTGGAGTTGCAGGTGTGCACAATCATCCCTGGTTCTAGGCCCTAGTCTTCCAGCTACACTCCCTTATTTAAGCAAGTACAGAGACCAACAGGAACCATGAGAAGATACTTTTCAAACAATCTGGGCAGGTCCTGGAGAGATGGCTCAGAGGTTAAGATCACGTGCTGCTCTTAAAGAGGCCCTGAGAATTCAGTTCCCAGCACCCAGGCAGCTCACAATCACCTGTAACTCCAGATCAGGGAATCTGACACCCTCTTCTGGGCTCCGTGGGCACTGCACTCACACGCACAAACCGAAAGACACATACATATACACATAATAAGAAATAAAAATCTTAGGGACTGGAAAGATGGCTCAATGGCAAAGATGGTACTTGCTGCTCTTGCAGAAGACCAGGTTTGGTTTCCACAGCCACATGGCAACACACATCTGTTAGTAACTCCAGGGAATCCAACACTCTCTTTTGGCCTCTGTGGGTACCACGTACATAGTACACACACATACATAAAGACTCATATACATAGAAGCCAAAATAAATTTAACACAATAAAAATTTTTTAAATGTGAACAGCCAGGAGAGAGGCTGCAGCTCAGTGGCATTAAAAGCCACATGCAAGGCTCTGGATGTAATCCCCAGCACGCCCATAACAATCAGA
>CABHPQ010103126.1:0-10948 GCA_902168405.1 Peromyscus aztecus
GAGAGAAAAGTATTAAAATTCTGTGACCTGGATCCAGAAGTCTGGAACGTCACTTCTACCTTACTCACACGCTCAAGCAAGTCACTGAGGACAGCCCAAATTCGAGGAAAGAAATAAGGCTACATTCAGTGAGAAGAGCAGCAAAGACCTCACAGCCTGCGGAGAGAAGTGTAAGACATGGTCTCCAGACAGTCCAGCAGCATCACCTGGAATATAGCTGGCGTCTGCGGAGCTCTGGTTCTTAGTAGGATATTTCTTTCTGCTGCCAAGTGTTTCATCTGGATGTTTGTCTTAATGGCTCAGACTGTCTGGCCAATAGGTGAATTCTAGACATTTTGGGTTCTAAATGCTGGTTTCCTCAGAAAGGCCTTACGCATAGCATGAGTCTAGCTGGCATCACTGAACGTTTCAGCTGAAGTCCTCCATCTGGTAAGAGCCATCCTGTTCCTAACAGAAGGAAAAGGTTTCTTTTCCTCCTTTCCCACCCCTCATCTCAGCCTCTCGAGCTGGCGAGTACTAAGTGACATGGTGATTCCAAATCTGTGCATTACTAATGACCAGAATTATTAAGCCATTTTCTGCCTTGGAGTGCTTCAAGAAATTGATAGTTTCTTCGTTGTCACAGGTGTTGGGAGTCCCAACAGCTAGGTGCTCCCATTTGAGTCTCATGGGAAAACTATCCCTTCCCTGTTTTGTAAATGAAGAAACAAGGTCTCTGGGCTGTTGGAAGACAGTTCCAGTCTGGAGCTCAGATTCCACTTCCCTAGCAACGGTTCTTTCAAACCGTGCTGCTTTGAGCAAGCTTGTAGATTTGGAGAAGAACTTTTATCATCTCCCGTGAGTGCGCAAAACTGAGTCATCAAGTATAATTCCACATATGTGAAATTTTGTCTCTCTCGGCATCTTTCATCTAGTTTCAACTGGTCTTTCTGAAAACAAAGTCTGCATTTGTAGAAACAGCACACCAAGTCTGACTGTCTCAAAATAAATGATGTTTCACTTATCCCAGAATAAATGGTATTCATCATACTGAGTGAGGACGTCATGGTTTTCATTTTCAAAGTACATTCATTGCAAGCATCAGCAAATGAAGCCTCCTGAGTCTTCAGTATGGCGCTCGTTTTCACAGCATCTCTCACTTCCTAGGACAGCCCTCCACGTCTTCATACAAGCAGCACATTCAAATAAGAACCTCCAGACCATAAAGTTGTTCCCATCAATGTGGGACAGATACAGTGACCTTGGCACGGCAGCATGCCCAGTGACTTATCTAAAGGACAGAGAACACACTAGAACCATCTCCTGCCTTTCATACGGGACAAGCAAGTGTTTACCAATGGCTTACTAACATTATGTCGTCTCAGGCAGTTTTTACATCGTACTAAACAGAAAATTTTGAAATAAAGAAGAAAAAGGAAAATGCATTTTTCCATGATTCTTTGCAATTAGCACTCACTGAGAGAATAAAATATTTTTGGACCATCATCAATCATACATATATCTTCTGAATTCCCTCTAAATTTACTGTTTATTTACTTGAAATTTGTGTTATTTTTTTGCTCTTAATTCCAGATATGAAACATTTTTATTTAAATGTTTATCTATGAGTACTATATTTATATCATTTCCACCTCTTCCTCTCCCTCTTCTGTTTCCCCTTCCCCTAGTAAAATACTTATTTTTGATATTTGAGTCAAAATGTATTTTGGGGAAAAGAGCCTCTGAGGGTTATGAAATATATAGGGTTACCTTTGGTTTCATGATAAAACACTACAGCTGGAGCAGAGCTGGAGGTCCCCGGTAGCTTGTGTCTTTTCTCATTGTAAATGAAAACATATGAAGGATAAGACGAGGTGAGGACTGAAATAAGTCTGTCCATTCAGATGTGGGAGACTGGTAAAATGATAGTCACTCCTAGAGTGGATAATAGCCAACTAGCATTTGTGGAATTACGTGGTAATCTTCCTGAAGGAAGCCCCCATGATCACTGACACTGTCTCCTTGATTCACAGGTCCAGACAAAATGGTAGCTGCTCTTTTCTTCCTGTACCTATTGGGGACTGCAGCTGCAATCCCGGTAAATTCTGTATTATGTCTCTTCTGTGTTACGTCTCTCCCTCTTGACTCTGTATTTAGAAGAAAATGTTCTTGACCTGAGGTGTTGAAGCAGGAAGATCCATGTCAAGTTCCAGCTGAGCCTTAAAAAAAAAAAAAAAAAAAAAAAAAAAAAAAAAAAACCAGACAAAGACACTCCCACCAAAAATAATTCTTCTAGGATGACTTTGGATCTTTTTTAATTCCAATTACATTCCTTATTGTCCAAGAAATAAATGAATAAGTAAAAGGAAGAAAACCAATATAATATGCTTTAAACATATTTTTTCCAAACAATAAGGTAAAATAAGTATGTAGCAGAAAATGTTGACTATAATCTTATTAGACAGAGTGTACCCAAAAAAATGGCCATGGAGAAATAAATTTGCTTATAGATCTGTGAAGAAATAAAGAATTTAACATGTACTGCATAACCATTCTCCTCCATTATTTCCTTCAAGACCAAACGCATGCTATCTGATTTCTCAGATTGAGACTCTCTCCAAATACTCTACAATAATAAAAACAGGAATCTGTGTAGCAGGACCATAAACGGCTATGGTAATCAATGGCTGCTACCTCATCTCTAGGCTATCCAAGAAAGTATGCTCCAAGTAGGCTTGACAAGGGCTTCCTCTACTTCACAGTCAGGCATGCTCACTCCACCACTGTGAGCATATTCCTGGAGGCCATGTCAGCAGCCTCAGCACCATCGGAAGATTTCCTTTTAAAACAGATCCATGGCCTTGTGATCACTTCTGATGTTCCACAGATGACCTGTGTCATCTTTCATTAACCCATTGTGCCAACTGTTTTTCTTCACCCAATGGAAGAACCAACCTCCTTTAAATAGACCACATTGCCCCCTCTACTCTAGCCCAAGATTCTGTGATTCGTTTTAGGTGAAAGGGAGCTAGTTCCAGACAGCTGTACTGGCAAAAACAAACTCCATGCCACCCCGATCCAGCAGTTCATGGAAAGAAAGAATTTATGACAACACAACTCATGTGGAGTAGTGCAGATGACATTACACATTGTACTGTGAAATTAGAAAAGTGGGACAAATTAGCGTAGAACCGAGTTCCCACAAAATCATTGCTTTTTCCTGAAAATACGTTTTCCCTTTGGAATGGTCATGGATTCAGCTTTGTAAACAGACATGCAGAGTCTTTGAACCAAATGTCTGGTGACACTCCCACACATAGACACAAGCCAGATGTTTCCTTTCTGGGGCAAGTTATTATAAGCAGACCCAGGCAGATGCATTAAAAACTAACTATCTTCTCAAAGGACTGGCCACTGTAAAGTCCTGCAGCATTTTCCAATCCTGGTTGACTTCTTTAACAGCTAATAGTTTCTATGTGGCCGAGAGATTCCAAGCAGACTCTCAAGACAGCACGAGAAATAAACATAGACATGGGCATGATGACGAGATAGATTTCAATTACCAGATACTTCTGAAGGAAAGTGAGCTGCCCTACCAGTGTGCAATCCTTGGAGGTAGGAGGAGCAAGAAGGCGCAGGAGAGAGCCAGGGAAGGAGAGCAGGCATTCAGCAACAAGCCCAACTGCCCCCTCCAGCGCCTCTCCATGATGCCCTGTGGAAGAAGGGACTTACCAAAGCAGGCTCCATTTCTCCTTTTCCTCTTCCCTTCAGCTTCTTTCAAATCATTTTCAGTGTTAACCCTCTTAGTGAGAAGGAGGTGAGATGCACAATAGCAAACAGAACATAACAGATCCCATAGCCACCTGGCTTACTTTACAGACACTGTTAGCACTACAGGATCTGCTGGTGGATGAGCAGACACTGTCCAGTCAGAGCCTGGCCCTACTCTTACAGCCACTGCATACCCACAGGATCTCCATCTGTGATCATGGCAAACCCCTGCTTCAGACACTGACAGTTCATGTGTTATCATCATGGAAGACGACTGTCAGAAAGAGGAGTTTTAACTTGGGAACTCACTGAAATTTATGAAAAGTTTATGTCCATCACTCGGGGTTTCTCTGTGTTTCTGCTCACCTTGCCAGAGGAGGAAGGACAGAAGACAGCAGCTTGTCAAGGCCCAGTGGAGATCAAAGAGCCCTCGAGGCTTCAAGGGAGAGTTCCCTCCAAGTCTAGCTACTCAGCTTCCCTTTTGTGCGTCACCGCCCAGCTCTCCCCTGATGTCTCCAGCCTTGTGTGAAGCCGTTGCTCTGGCTGGAATCAGACTCATCAGCGGCTGCTCCCAGCCAGCCTCCATGCCTTGTCTCACACAATCTTGGAATTAGTTCTAAATTAAATTGCTTATTTAGACAAAGATGTCCTGATGTATGTTGAAGCCGATGAGACCAAGAAAATAAATAAGTATTTAGCAAAGATCTTATAATCTTTCCTACCAATTATCAGAGAGAACTTCAAAGCAGCCAAGGTGCTGTACAGTGCTACATCCCAGGGCTAATTTTGTTTTTCTTCAACTCTGTGTTAAATGACACTTTTCAAGATTATAAATTGTGAATGCTTGCATCAAGGCTTGAGAATTCCAAAAGTCCAAAAGGATAATCTTTATTGAAATGTCTTCTGTTTTATTTTCAGCCAGTCTTTGTATATATACATAAATGTGACTATAATTCTTTCAGGTAACAGTATACTGCAGGCATTTGCTTGTAGCCTAGAAAATTCTAGAGACTATCGTTCATTAATGTTATCACTGAAGATCACAGCAGTGGTGATAACGGCAAAAGCAATTCGTATTTTTTAAGCTGGCATCTGTAGATTAGTAACACAGAGTCCTCATTTTTTCAGACAAATGCGAGGTTTCTCTCTGATCATTCCAACCCAACTACTGCAACCCTGGTGACGCCCGACGATGCTGCAGCCCCCAGTGTCGGGGCGGAAGCTGCGGCAGACACAGAAAACCATGCCAACGATGAGGTAAAAGAATCATTATATGAGGGTCATCTTTTTCTTTCTCCAGAGAATTCAGTATCAAGGCATGCTTAGAGTTTAATATGTTCATTTCTCAGTTTAATTTTGTAAGTACAATAATCACGTGAACTATCTCTAAACACTAGACATTATAGTGACTAATGAGTGTACTCCCTGTAGTGAATCGCTATATAAAACATTTCATTTTACAAAATTCAAATTCAGGATAAACCTGTGCTTTAGAATGTGAAGAACAACAGGAATATATTTACATGATAATGTATGGAGAAAAGAGAAGGAAGAATGTTCAATGCTAGCTTTGTAGTGGTAAATAGGAATACCATGTCATTTATTTCAAGAATAAACTTTTGTTCTTTTAAGGCTGAAAAACCTTTAGCACTGAAGTCAGAAGAGGAAACCCACGAGCAGTCAACAGAACAGGACAAAACCTACAGCCATGAGATGGACCTGAAGGAAGAGGAGGACGGTGATGGTGATTTAAGTGTGAACTTGGAATATTCACCCACAGAAGGAACAATGGATGTACAAGAAGGGACAAGTGAGCCTGGCCAGAAAAAGCTCCTAGAGAACACCGATTTCCCTGCTATTGCCTCAGCTTCCTCTGTGGATTCCAACCAACGTGAAGACATCACAAAGGAGGAGGAAAGCCAAGAGCAGCCTGTAGGTGACACGAACCAGCCGCTGAACAGGAGCAGCGAGCATAACCAAGACTTGACAGATGAAGAAAGCCAGGAACAAGAAGCTCCCGATGAAGAAGAGGAAGAAGAAGAGCCAGGAGACATTGGTGCTCCCAGCGAGAACCAGGAAAGGGAAAAAGAACTTCCCGAGGAGCAGCCTGCCAGCAAGCAGGAGGAGAACAGTGACCAGACTGACGGCACCTTAGAAGAGTCCAGTGAACCAACTCAGATAAGCGAGATGCAGAAGAATGGGTCTGAGCAAGGAAACCCAGGGCAGGAGGGCGACTCCAACGCAGAAGGGGAGGCTGACAGGGCAGCGGGCAGCAGGAAGCATATTCAGCACACGGAGTGGCAGGGCCAGGAAGGAAAGGCTGGCCTTGAAGCTACTGGTAACCAAAAGGACATGGATGAAAAGACGGTTTCCACAGAACCTACCGATGACGGTGTCATCACGACCAGGGATCAGGGAGCCAGTGACAATGGGGGCAGTGATGACTCTAAGCACGGTACAAGTGACGACTATTTCATCCCCAGCCAGGAATTCCTGGAGGCTGGAGACACGGCTTCCCTTGACTATCACGTCAAACATGTTGAGAAAGCAACAGATGAGGATGAGAACGTAGACAAGAGTGAGGCTGGAGATGACCAAGAGGTGAGAGTATTTACAATGATGCTTGTCCAATCAATCAGCCAAGAAACAGTCACACTCTGCTGTGTGTGCTTCTGGCAGTGCGTCCCTAAAATACAGGGCAGGCTGAGCTTCCCTCATTTGAAGTGACGGACCAAAAGCATTGCAATTTTGTCTCAGACTCTGTGCTCACACATAATGAGATATCTTGAAAATAGAATCTGTGTTTAAGCACAAGATTCATTAATTTCACACTCTCTGTGTGTGTTTACAGCTTAAGCATAATTTTATACAATATTTTTAATGTGTCTGTATTTTAACTGTGACCTGTCACGTGAGTTCGTGTGTTAAATCTCTACTTTTGGGGCTGGGTCAGTGCTTAAACAGTATTTGGATTTTGGAGAATTTCATATTTCAAGTGTTCAGATTGTGGATACTCACCTTGCTCAGTTATGTATTTGTCTGCCTGTCTCCATCATTAGACTGAGAACATGTTTTATTTGGGCTCCTATTAGAAGCAGACCTTCGATTTGAGTGACAGTTATTATAGGAGTACAAGAAACAATTTTAAAAAAATAATAAATTACATAGGGAAGGAAAAGAAGCTAAAAAATTAAATTCATTAGAAAAAAAAAAACTCCCAAGGATTATTCCATTTGGGAGTAAGGGAGCTGGGACATTTATCTTGCCTGGGACTTGCTAGAGAGGTAACAATTCCCCCAACACATCCAGTCTGTCCTTTGAATAAGCCAAGTAGATTTCCATGGCTCAGGGGGCTTAGAAATGCAGAGAGGGCAGTTGAAATTCCCTGCAGCTGGCTGGAAAATTCCGACAGACCTGGAGAATGGGAGACAGCGGCAGCTGCAATTTTGCTGTCTTCAAAGCTGGTGTCACATTGGTGCAGCCGAACCATGGTGTCTGTCAGTCAGAATGCCTCCAACATGATCATAGCCAGCACGTTTGTTGAATTAACCATAAAAATTAAAGTACTCCTTTAAAATACAAATGCATGCCCATATGAAAATATGGAAATTGCAGTTGGGAGAAAGAGGGAATTCTCTTTTGATCTGGCTGCTTAATCACCTGGGACTTTCAGGCAAATTCCCAGCACACTGCCTGCCCCCGCCCCAGGAGGAATTGACCCCATCTGGGCCCCCAAACAAGAGGAACTGACCCCGTTTGGGGTGGCAGGTAATCTCAAGGCCCAAGACTTCTCCTGCCATTCTGAGGTAGGAAGCTTCTTACACCTCAAACCCTGCTGAGAAAGTTTTACCAACACCTCCACAGAGGTCACTGATGGACTTCCATCCTCATGACAGAATCTCAAGACAATGTATGGGGACAGTGCTTTGGCACCAACTCCAAAGGGGTGATCCTCCTCACACAGAACGATTCTTACTCTCCAAGAGTTACTGTCTCCCTCTGCAGTTGCAGGGGTTTCCCTGTTGAGATCTTAGCATGCACAGCTCGGTGGCAGCATGCACAGCTCGGTGGCAGCATGCACAGCTCGGTGATGGTACGCACAGTAAGACAGAAAGCAAATCACTGATCTCTTTATCTCGTTGAAATTCTGCTCTTGTTTTCAAAGGCCAAGAAAGCCGAGAGCTCACCGAATGTTGAACCTTCAGAGGAAGGCAACTTGAGGGGGCGCAGTGCTGGTGAGTGGACGCTATGCAAGCCGTAACAGGTCCAGGGAGGGATGGACTCTGACATTTGGGCTAGCACCCCCTTCCATTCTGATTCAGAAAGCCACGTCCCCAGCCTCCCTGAAGAAATATTCCATAAAGTGTTGGTATTTCTTGTGTGTGTTTGATAGGCTGTGGGTCAATGTGCTTACACACTGAAAGTCCTGTTGAGATGTTACACAAAGCTATCTTTCTCCTCCCAGAGCCCCAACACTGCTTTCACTTCTGAGAAGGGCTGACTCTGTTGTTTACTCTCAAACCCATCCTACCCCAACCACAAACATCTTTAATTTCAACAAAATTAAGTTCCCCTGGCTTAGCTTCTGGCTTCTTTGCACATCATTTTGTGCACTTCAGATTCTGGCTTAGGCAGGTCAAAGGGGACTGCTGTCCTCCTTCAGCACCCTGCAGTCTGCTGCAAGAAGACAGCTGAAGTCCTAGGCACACGTCCGAGGCCAGAGTCCAGCTGCAGATGAGCACATCGTTAAGGTGCTTTCCAGCATCTCCCTGCTTTCACGTTTTCAGAATCTGGTTTTCCTGTCTGATGCGTGAAAGAGAAGCGAACCGTCTGGATGACATCGTACTAATGCACAACTTCTCTGTGTCTACGTTCCCTTTTCACTCTCTCCTGTTAGGTTCTTGCACGAACTTCCCGTGTAAGAGGGGGCACACTTGCGAAGCAGATCAGCAGGGGAAACCCCACTGCGTTTGCCAAGACCCAGAGACTTGTCCCCCTGCAAAAATCCTTGACCAAGTAAGTGTTCTGCACAATAGTCCCCAACATACACCAAAACTCTAGCTTCCTGAGTGGAAATAGTTTACAATTTAATCTATTTTTTAAGTGGGTAAATCTTATATTATCTAATATTTGAAGTATTATCGAGTGGGAGCAGATACCAGAGAGATCAAAGTGCTTCAGTTAGGACATAACAAATTAATGATGGGGCTGAGGAGACGGCTCGGCGGGTCTGTGCAGGTCTAAGGACGGGAATTCGGATCCAGCACCCACATAAAATGGTAGGTAAGATTGGCGGTGTCCTCGTAACTCCAGGACACTCAGAAGGCAGAGGTGGGGACTGCTGGAACAAGCTGACTAGCAAGACCAGTGGTGTAGATGAGCTCTGGGTTCAACTGGGAGATACCACCTCAACAATAAGGTGGGGAGAGGTCAGAGATGACCTGGCATCAGTGCCCCCCCACACACACATACATGTACGTGCATAACAGGTGCACACACACAAAACACAGACTGTAGTGTGTACACTGCACCCATAGCACATAAAATATTTAAGTTTAAAATTTAAAAGATAGCAGGCAAACTTTTAATTCATTCTATCCTGGGGACATTCACAATTACAGTTCTATGGAGATCTATCTGAAGCTAAATTATTGTCATGGGTTTAACTTAGTAGATTTTTTTTCCTTGGTACCAGATCAGAAAATTGGTGTTTTAATAGACTCTACTGAAGCACATCTTTGGCCCAGCACATTTACCAGACATCAGGGAAGTGTTCTCTGGGGGTACTGGGTTCCATCACTTCTTGTTTCCCTTCCCTAGGTTTGTGGCACTGACAACCAGACCTACGCCAGCTCCTGTCACCTCTTTGCCACCAAGTGCAGGCTGGAAGGGACCAAAAAGGGACACCAACTGCAGCTGGATTATTTTGGAGCTTGCAAATGTAAGACACAGACCACTACTGCCAAACATCATTTCCGGGTGATTTTTGTGCCTCTCTAAATTCTATCTATACAAACAAAAGAGTTTATATAGTTATGAAATCAGTCTGAAACTAACACCAACTCAGGAATTCCCAGGCCTTCATCATGGGAGATCCTGAATCCATGAGGTTGTGTCGGAACTAGAGTTTTGTTTTTCAAGAAACCTAGACAATTCCAATTCTCCCCACTGAGTTCAGAGGCACCATTGTGATGTGCACTTAATAAAGACTTGAAAGACAGGGGTTTTCTGAATTTCTTACCTTCCCTCCAATTTCACTTAAGTCTTTGTTAAGAATTTTTTTGCAGTAGATTCTTCCAGAGGTTGTTTAGCACTGCCTTCCTGCCCCAGGGTGTCCTCAGTTGTGTTTGGCACATCAGTAGTTCCACACTAGTACAACCCAGGTGTGTTTCTGCTTCTCCTCAGTTTCTACACACACAAGATATTAAGAGTTATTGTTTGACTTGCTCTGTCCACTGAGGTGGACAGAATCATCCATGTGCATTCTGGGCAGAAGCCCATGAAGACTGGGATGTTACTGTGTTCTCTCGGCTTGTCCCCACGAAGGCCGGGACGTTACTGTGTTCTCTCAGCTTGTCCCCACACTCTGAAGCTTTGCACTGAGGCAGTAGCCACAGCCTTGAGATCCAGGGAGACGGTGATGAACTGAGCCCTCTTGGCAGCCGGCATCCCATGTGGGGCCGCCTGGAAACACGTGTGGGCTTCTCTAAGTGCAGAGATGCATGATTTGCTGCTGCAGAGGGAGCTCCTCTCAGCTCTTTCCTCTGCTGCTAACCAACAACCCGCATGCCCTCCATTTCCAGATACCTGGTCCCTGGTTCTACAGCACTAGTTCTCAGCCCTTTTCTGCATGGCAGAATTATTTGGGGGGTCTCCTAAGACATCCTGATGCCCAGATCCCACCACAAAATCATCAAGATCTTCTTTCCATAGTAACTGTCACCTACTAGGCATAGTAATGTGAGTCTATCATTTGGCACCTGGGAGACTGAGGCAGGAGGATCACAAAAAAATACCCAACAACTCCGGCTTTTGATTGTTTTGTTGTTGTTGTTTTGTTTTTTTTTTGTTTTTTTTTTTTTTTGAGACAGGGTTTCTCTGTGTAGCTTTGCGCCTCTCCTGGAGCTCACTTGGTAGCCCAGGCTGGCCTTGAACTCACAGAGATCCGCCTGCCTCTGCCTCCCGAGTGCTGGGATTA